>JAWDEX010000018.1:9014690-9031873 GCA_035221805.1 Trichilia hirta | reverse complement strand
AAATAATGAGATGAAATTCGGATGCTAAAATAATTAAAGTTATAAATTTGAATTTTTAATTTACAATTTATTCGCACTTACTAAGAATTAGATAGCAAATTATATATTAATTCGAAGTTATCAAGAAGAGTAACAAATCTTCTAAACTTTTAATCATATACAATATTGAAATCAACATAAAATATTACTAAAAAATCAATGCGATTATATAAATGAATAATTCATCAAAATAATTGAATATTCGATTCTAAATCATATATGCACGAACTCTAATACCAAATGTTAGAAAAAAAATTTTTTGCTCAATTGTACTTATATGAATGTAGCATACAAAATTATACGACAAGAACGCATGCCTATTGGAGTCATGAACGTAGCGTTCTTAGGGTCAGGTCTTTTTCTCTACTCTTTATATTAATAATAGTCTTCTTAATGGGACAAAGGTAATCTAGAAATTTATGAACCCTTTATGTTTTATTTATAGAGTTAAAAAGGGTACCTAGCCCATTTTAGTTGGTTATTATTAGACCTTTTTATTAAAGACTTCATTATAACCTATAGCCTACATTGACTCTCTAACTAACTCATTAAAAATATCAAGTTCAATTTACCTTAGATTACACAATTGGATTTATATATATATTGATTATTTTATTAGCCCATTTTTAATAAAATTACGATATAATTAATGAAAGCTCACAAATATGTAATAATGAAAACCATACAAAAGTGAAACAAATAAATAGTTATGGGGCGAGTTACCTGTACATCGAAAAAAGATCAATGCATTTTCTATTGCATCTTGAGTCGAGTTTCCACCTCTACAAATAAAATTGTTTGAAAATATCAAGATAGCTTGAGCATGCTATAAAACACATTAAATCTTTATTAATTAATTGTAGTTTTAAAATAGCTTGTAATTATATAATATGGATGAAATATTCACTTCGCATATATAATTAAATAAACTTTAAAACTTAATTATTCTATTGCTTTCATACATCACATGTTTTCTTGACCTTCCTTAATTTATGCTTTATGTCTCGTTTTGTTTGTATGCAATAAACATGGGGCTCTCACTGCTTCTTGTCTGGAAGTCTTGAAGAAAGAGGAAAAATCTTGGTAACGAGATCACCGGGGACTCAAAGCTAATAATATGAAGTAATATGTATGACTAAAATTTTGGTTGTAATTTTTCAATTTAAATTATACTTTTTAATTTTTTCGTTATAATTTTTAGGTTTGGGTTTACAAAATTTAACTTATAAGAGTCAAAAAAAATTAAAATATAATGAAGAGTTTAAAATGTAATTCGAAACTTAAAATTATAACAAAAAAATATTGTAATATATGGTATAAATTCAGTAAAGTAATTTGACCCGTACAATTCATTATATAATGAGAAAAAAATTTAGAGATCCCTTTAGTTAACTCAATTATTTATCTTGTCCTTGTTATTTTAAAAATTATTGGTTTTAATTATTAAAAATATTGACTCACGGCGATATAATCGTTTTTTTATTAGTGTTTGATTAAATTTATTTTTATTTATATTTCAAATATAAAAATTAAAAAAATTCATCACTGTTGTCTTCGTTGGAAAAAAAGCAACTCTTATGATATAAACAAATAGAAAAAGTAACGAAAAGAAAACAAAAAAATTTAGCGTGGTTCACCTCTTTCTTGGGTGATAAACTTCGAACCAATATTAATATTTCTTTAAAAAAAAAATAATAGGGCTACAAAAGAACTTGTCTAAAAGGCTAGTAAAGGAACCGCACTTCTTCTCTAGAAAACTACTAGAGAAACCCACACCCAAATACGTTACTAAGAAACTTATTTTTGGATGATTAATATTGTAGGGTGACGTGTATTTATAATAGCCAATATTTAACTTTCTTTTAAAATTTAAACAAAAAGAAGATAAAATAATTGTTGTTTAAATTTAAAAGAATAACAAATTACTGTGCGCAGGACACCTAACAAGTCTCGTCCTTCAGACTACATTAAGGTTACAACATTCTTGCAGTTTCCACCTTGTGATAAACAGATTATATGTCATTAAGTTAGTAACATTATTATCTGCTGGATCAACATGTTTGAGGATAAAGACTTCCTTAGTGGCTACCATTGTTGGATCATTTTCCTTCTCATTTTACTACTGTTGTTGAGACTCCTTCTTTAGCTTTCTGCAATTCTTCTTCAGGTGTTCTTTTTTGTTGCAAGGATAGCATTCAACGTTCTTCTTTAATCTGGACTTGCTTCTAGAACCTTTTTATCTATGTCGACTTCTACTATGATTCCTCCCTTAACTTTTGTGACAAGGGCCTCTAATGTTAATGCTGATGCTCCCGAGGCCTTCTTCCTAATCTTTTCATTTAACAGGTTTGATCTAATTTGATTCATGGATACAACTCCATTGAATATCGAGTTGGTCACAGACGTCCTAAATGTTTTTCAACTATCTGGTAGGGAACCTCGAATCACCAAGGCTTGCACTTCCTTATCAAATTTGATTCATAAATTTGAAAGTTGATTCATAATGCCTTACATCTCATTCAAGTGGTCGTTGATAGGAGCGTCATCTCTGTACTCGATATTCACTAGCCGATATATCAAACACAATTTATTTCCTCCCGTATTGTCATTATATAATTTTCTAATTTTTTCACAGAGATTTAGCTGATGTCTCTATTGACACAAGATGATAGCATTATCATCTATCCATTAGCGAATATACCCAACCACTTACCTGTTAAGCATATTTTATACTTCCTCATTCATGTTTGCTGGTCTGTTATCAGTAATTATGGTATAACACTACTAACATTATCATCTATTTTATCCATATTATTGCTACTAATGTAATATGCTATACGGGTGATAGAGAATGAATAATTGTACTAACAAATAACATCAGGTAGACTTTCAAGAAAGATTAAAGAAATCACAAATGGTTTGCCTTAAAATCTAATTTTTTCAGATAAAATTTGGGTAGACATATAATTAAAATAGCACAATATCACTGTAACTATATCCGTCACGAATAATTATTGAAGACGAATACCAATAACCCGAAAAGACTTTTTCTGATATGAAAGATCGACAATACTACAACTATAAAGTATACTCAATAACATTGGAGATCAGACAATGCTGCAACTATAGAATATACTTAATAACGTTGGATCTGGCACCAATTGTTGAAAAAAATAAATTGTAGAAACAAATAAAAAAAGTAACCAAAAAACAAAATAACATGAAACTATGAACCAATATTATTGCCTTTCTTTTGTTTACAAAGTAGTGAGAATAGAAAAGAAATTCTTTAAAAAATTACTAGAAGAAGAAAAATTTACGCCCAAATATAAAATCGAGAGACTTGTCCTTTATTATTTCTCGACGTGGGATTGCACTCTACATCTCCTTAGTTAACTTCTTTTTAAAACTTAAGCAAAAAGAAAATAAGATAATTATTGTTTAAATTAAAAGGTGAGCGGGACACTAAGAATCTCCTCCTTCTTATTTCAAATTTGCTTCATATTCAGATCCTCATTAGATTCAGCCTTCAACCATCAGACTCCTTTTCTCATTTTTCTCTTCTCTTCCAAAAACCCAAAATCTCAATTCTGTAAGCTTCAATTACCTAATAGAATCCTTCTGTTTCACTAAATCACGCCCCATAGCATTATCTAACAAGTTCTCTCATATCAAATATCTTAAAAAACCGCGTAATGTGTGCGAGTTTCTTTAGAATATTGGATTTTCTGGCACCCACATTCAACCTACAGTTAGCTATATCCTCAACTTCTCCTCTGTGTTCTCAAAAAAATCGTAAAATCGAAGATCGAGTTTCTTCGGAATTTGGGTGTCGCGAGTTCTGATCTGGGTAAGCTTCTTACCCAAATTTGGTTTTCTTAATGGTTAGTTTAGACGAAACTTTGATTCCCTGTATTGAAAATTTTAAGCTAGTATTGTGGATGATAAAAACAATGGGAATTTGTTTCGTACTCTTGGGAGATGTAATAGGCTTGCTGCTAGTAGAGCAACATTGAATTTCTTTTTGATGTTTGAGACGATTGGAGAATGAGATGAATCTACTAATACAACGCTGATTTCAAATTATTTATAGAATTCCAATTGGGTTGAATTTTTGATTTGATGATATGGGTGGTTAATGAATTTCGGTGCTGAATTAATCTGCAAAAATTAGGGAGTTGATCATATAAATTAGCATGTTATTGAACATGTTAGGGAATTTAGCACATGAGCTTCATCGGGATAACAAGAATGCTTCTTTCTTGTTGAAATGCAGCTACGTAAAACGTTGTTGTCACCTGTGTTTTTCTTATGAAGATTGGCTTAAAGTGGCCTTTGTTTTTGTTATAAAAATTGGCTTAAATATGGATGTTTTAATAATGAAGTGTAGGTTATTTCAGTTTGGCGTGCGTTGCTTGCTTTGACTCAGTTTAATGAATTTGCTTTCCATTTATTTTTGATATTTCTGCTGAGTCTTGTGTCTTACAAGAAAAAAAAATGGCGCATTTGTTCTTCAGCTGTGTTGCAGACAATGTAATTGCAGAAAGATTATTTTCTGTGCCAAAGAAGTGTTTTTTTTCCCTGAACTTCTTTGCAGTACATCCAAATGGGTTCGTAATTCCTATGAACTGTAGGTTGGGAGAGCTGTCGTTACTGCTACTTGGCGATGTTAATACCACTATGAGGTTGGAGTTTTTGAGGTACCGATTTCTGGATTTGGTGTATTATTCAAGATGTTGAACGCATTGTTGCTGTTTGTGATGTTTACAAGGTTTTGCAATTAATTGCTATTACTGGAATTTTTCATTTCTCTTGTTTCCGAGTCATTTTATTGAAGCTTCTGCGAGTATATGCAAGGACTGAAGATTAAAGATTGTTCGCAGAGAAACTTTTCGGGTACCTGCTTGCTCATCATTTGTTGTTCTGGGATTTTTTATTATGCTAATTTGGCATCGGTATTCAAAAGATAGAAATGTGAAAAATATCAGGCTAACTTTTTCTTCTTCTTCTGATTTTTTTTATTGGATTAATGGCCATTGATTTTGAAATTTTCTGAAGATGGGTATTGTTCACTCTTGTCTTCTTCTGTATTGATTTGAATAATAGGTATTGTATTGTTATTTGATAGTGGGTGAAGAAGAAAACGTGGTTAATCAGAGAAGAAGCGTGGTTTATTTTGTTTTGTTTTCAGATAAGAAGAAACAACAGCAGCAGAAGAAGAAAAGCAATAGCAGTGACGGGGAGGAGAGGGTTTCGTTTTGATTTGGGTTTGGTTTAGGGTTTTGTTTGGGGATTTATGGGCATTGACTTTTATTTATTTTATTTACTTTTTTTTTAATCATATTAAAAACTTGTTTTTGTTCGTAAGTTTAAGATAATCGATGAATATCATGAATAATTTTTGAAACGACAGAAATGAGAAATAATTAATCAAAGAACATGGATGCACAAAAAATGCCCCCCGAGCAATGGGCAACCAATATAAGACGTCATCTTAATGGGGTAGGCTTAGGGAATAGTCATGAGGTGGGTTACACATAAGATTATAATATCTATCGGAATCCAATACACATAGAGATGAAAAAAAATAAAAGAAAAAAACTGCATCCGGCCTGGCCCACAAAAAATCTTAGTGTTTCAAGTGTGAGTAACTCGGCTTGCATAGTTAGAAAAATCGGTTTTGAATTTTTAAGACTTGCATAAGATGTGGGTTGAACGTGAATTTTACATAATCCAAAAAAATTCGGTTGCATATTTGGATTTATTGTTGACTGTTATTGACCCCAATTAAAAAAAAAAAAATTCATACTATTTTATATTAATTTTTATATCATTATAATTCTCATTCAATTCTCTATTCAACGGTACTATTATAATTATTATAAAATTAACCATTTCATATAAATTTAAAGTTAAAATTTGATTTAAAATTTTAATTTCAAATTAAAAAAAAAAAATTAGTCTTATGGTAATTATAAAAGTATCATTGTATAAAAAAATAAATAAAAATTCTACTGATATCAAATTTAATATAAAATAGTATTGAAAAATTGTTTTAATAATAATTAAGACAATTAACAAGTAATAATAACTAGATTTATTCAAGATTTGAAATTAGGGTGACCTGCCAATACTAGCCTAACTTAAACCTAGTCCAGATATTTATCCAAATTTTATTTTGAACCTAAAGTTCATTTTAAAGTTCATTAATCTTTCTGAGTTTAAATTTGGGAATGACAAAACTTGCCTCAAACCCACGATTTTGCCATCCCCAAATACACATAACTATTGGCCTTTATAATTTTCACAACGACTATCAATAATTGATAATTCTTTGGGTTTCTTCTCATTGATTTGATTTGCTTTGCAAATATATTGATGATGATCCAAACACACTCTTAACAACATCAAATTCATTTCAATTATTTTATAAATATGTTAATAATAAAGCTATTCGTGCTAAGCTTTTTAATTAACTTTGTTCATTGATTATATAATTCTTTATAAGTCGAAATAGTGACTTTGGCCAAATCAGGAAATGAAAAAGAGTTGAGTTGATTCTCTTAAAATAAAGCTTCAAAGTTAGCTTGGAAGAATTTAAAGTTTATTAATTAGTGTCTTCAAGTGAATTTGGGTTTATTAATTGGTGTTTTCATGTGAATTTAAATTTTGTGATTTAATCTTATTATAACTTTCTTTTATTTATTTTGATTAATTCTTTACTTGAGATAAATATTAAGAACTCTCATTTAAAACTGCTGTATCTGTTAGTTTATTCTAACTTTGAGGTCGTATTAATTTTTTTGTTTTAGAAGAATAATAAAAAGGAATCAAATTAAAGACCATTCTACTTCTATTTAGAGGTCAGAGAAGCTAAGTTAAGAATTAAAATTAGATTTTAAGATTGAAACTTAGTCTATAATTACTCTACCCTGATTTTGATATTAAATCAACTAATGAACTTTGACAATATAAGCCTTGGTATAAAAATTGAGCTACATAATAAGATTATTTATCTAAAAAAAAAAAAAAATTTAATTTAAAAGTCAATTTTGAGGATTACCTTAGATCGAAAGCCAAATTTAAAGCAAATCTTGATAACCACCTTACGTAAAAGTCAAATTTAAAGAACAACTTTAAAGATCTGTTGCCCAATAATTAATCCATACCTAAGGCGAGAATGGAAAGCAATTGATGAGAGAAAACACATTATACTTTCTTAAATTATTTGTAATACCCCAAAGGTAATATATAAAATTTCTAAGAAATCATCTATTAAACTCATTTTCAAAGATTCTCACTTGGCAAGTTAGTGAAAAACTAGCAATGGTTACTAATATTTATAAAAAGTGAGAATTTTTAAATAAAAAAAGATTTAATCAAATCTTAAATTTTGTTAATACTCAGTTATTTTTGTTGCTTAGATTTTTTTTCTACAAAAAACTCAACTTTTGACTTGAGTAACAGAAAATTTTACTAAATAATCGGCATTTCTCAAATTTTCTTTTTGTAATTATAAATTCACATTAAAATATCTTTAAAGTTTTACCATGTGATGGTTAGAGTTACCCTTAAATTTGTTGCATCAACAATTATCCTTTTATGTTGTCATGCTTCACTTTCTTTATGAGATCATCCTCATATATCCTCAGCTACATACGCCAGCAATTTTTTTAAAAATTTTTAATATAGAAATCACAATAATTTAAAAATGATAATTAATTAATTTTAAGTGTTTATTGAAAAATATAATTGAATTAGTGCATTCAAAATTGAAGAGAAAAGGATATAAAACATAAAGAAAGTTAAAACGTATTTTCTAAAATGATTTTTAGTTTGATCAATCATCAATTACTATTTTTTAGGTCAGTATATAATACATATTTTAACTTGGATAAAGAAATCAGATCTATAATTATTAATTACAAATCAAGAAAATTATTTTATTAAGGATTGTTGAAATATTATATGGGTGTCTAGTAGATATTTGCCTAAAATTCTTTAGCTGAGGCTGGAGTGGAGCTCCCACTGACTCAAATGAAGTGGCTCCGTCACGATTTTCTTTGAAACACTTCACAAATTGAATTATATCCATTCTCTATTCTGTGTATCATTTATTCTATTTAAAGAATTTTAAGGATAAAAATTGCAATCCAATATTAATTAAAAATAAGAATATTTCTAATTGCATCTATATCAACAAACGAAGAGCACTTATTTTGTATTGTGAATTAGGTGGGCTAGGCCCAGTCTATCGTTTGCAACTCAATTGGGTACAAGAGAAGTCCAATGAGGATATTAATTTGATAATAAACTTAGATAATCTGTTAATCTTATTGTCCTTAAATTTTTAAATATCCTACTTTGTTGTAATAGTTTTCTTTTGGTACTTGAGAAATGTTTCATTATATAAAATATTTCTTAGAAATAAACATATTTTTCTTAAAAAAAATGTATTATCACTATATTTTTTTTATTTCTCAATCATATTTATTCTCCTTTTTAATTAAAAATTTTATTTTATTTTAAGAGCCGAAAACTCCATTATTTATCGGAGTATTAGTTGTACTAGATGGGTTTGGCATCCTAACGTGAGATATCTTCGATAGAAAATTATTTTAATTAATATAATAATATTTAATAAAATGTTATCAAGGGGTAATATGACCACAAAGACTAAATAAGAAATGAGAAGTATTATTTTGTTCTAAAAATAATCTGTTTTGATTATGGGATAAAAACGGTAGCTTAGTGTATTGGTGGGCTCAGATCTTAACGAATAGAATTTTAATAATATAAATGCTATCTTTTTTTTTTTTTCTTTTAAACGCTGTCTCTAAAAATAAACAAAACGTTGAGAGTTCACAGACCAAATAATACATTTAATAAAATGGAAAAAGATGGAATTTTGAGCTCAGCTGAAGATTCGATTGAAAAATGACCACCGTTTTTGCAACATAAATTAATTTTGCTACAGTTCCAATTGGTTTTGGGCTGAAAACTTAACCTGGTAGCCCAGCTCATATGCTTCTGTTCAAATTACAAACATCAATCTCTATCTGTCATTTGATACTAAGACGTACGTGGCAAACTCTTGTTTGGGATGAAAATCAAGTTTTATCATCAACCCATCAAATCCATATCCAATCAAGTGATCTATTGGACCCAAAATTTACGGCCCAGATTGCTCCTATTATTCCCCTTTCCTGTCCCGTCATTCCACAAGCTCGAAGCACGGGGAATTTTCTAGAACTTTTACTGACTGGACCGATGACAGGTGGCAGAAACTTCTTACAAATTTCAGAAGAACCTGACACCGAAACGCAAATATCTTAACTGAAATCTCTTTATCTAGAACTTTCTGTTCCACACTCTTATAATATCAACTCGTCTCTACCACATTTCATGGTTTCCTAAAATTCTCTCGGAAAAACAAACCACTTTCGGAAAGGGACTCTTTAAAATAGCAAATATAAATTTTGTACGAAACTACTGAAAACTAGAAGAAGAGTACCGTCTAAAGTCTAAAACCTCCTATTAGTTAGCTATGGAAGGCGTGAGAGTGAAAGAAGAGGAGACAATAACGTACGCAGCAACTGCTTCAGCATCGTCGTCTTCATCATCTTCTAGTTTTTCACCACAACCAATGGAAGGTCTGCAAGATGCGGGTCCGCCTCCATTTCTGACGAAAACTTACGAAATGGTAGAAGACCCTTCAACAGACTCGATCGTTTCATGGAGTAGAGCTCGCAACAGCTTCATAGTGTGGGACTCTCACCAGTTCTCTACTACTATGCTTCCCAGATATTTCAAGCACAGTAATTTTTCTAGCTTCATTCGCCAGCTCAACACATATGTAAGTACTCTAAAGGAGAACATTGATTGTTGTTTTGACTATGTTTCTGCTGAATTTGGCATGATATTCCACATTGTTTTGGATTTGTGTTCTCTGTTTTCAGTTTGAGGGAATTTATTAATGATCAATATAATAATGTCCATTTAAATTTATTAATCTTAACTAATCAACGTGGTATTACGGTGATTTTTGGTCGTTTTAAATGAACTTGAACTGGAATCATGTTTTAAATTTGCCTCTTGTTTTCTAGGTTCATAAAATTTTGAATTTTTATCTGGAATTCGCTTGCTATGACTCTTTACGAGTAGCTAATCCATCGCTTTATAGCAAATACCGGATCTTTCTTATTTTAAATTTGATTGTCGTAGGGCAATAAAATAATCACACTGTCTTTGTTCTGCTATTAGGTGATTTAGTGACTATCTGGGTTCATCGAGATCTATTTGCTATTTCTGTCTTGTTTATAGTCATCAATTAAAAAAAAAATGGATATTATTGCGGGTGGGGTAGTGTTAAAGTTTACACGCAGGTTCCTCTTAGAAGGACTTTTTTCATTTGTGGTTCACACTGAGTTTGATGATTGTTTTTGTTTTTTCTTTTTCTATGTGCTCTAATATTCTACTTAGCTCCACGTATTAATGTATTGGATGCAATTTTGTTCTGTTTTGAGTTGTATGTGTATCCTAATGTCGAATAAATGATACATAGCAAAATGTTAGACAGTTTATTTATCCCTTTTCTAGCTGATTACTATCGGTGTTCTTGTTGCGGATCTTGTTGATCGTTGGTTTACAGAATTTTATGCCTACTTTAATGTCACAATGTGATGCAGGGTTTTAGAAAGGTTGATCCTGATAGATGGGAATTCGCCAATGAAGGGTTTTTGGGAGGACAAAAGCATCTACTGAAGACAATCAAGAGGAGAAGAAATATCTCACAGGGTATGCAACAACAAGGAGGAGGAGCTTGTGTTGAGTTGGGACAATATGGATTGGATGGTGAGCTTGAAAGATTGAAGAGGGACAGAAATGTGTTAATGGCAGAAATTGTGAAGCTGAGACAACAACAGCAGCAATCAAGAGAACAAATCAGTGTCATGGAGAATAGGTTATTAAGCACCGAAAAGAAACAACAGCAGATGATGACATTCCTTGCCAAAGTACTCAACAACCAATCTTTTGTCCGTCAATTTGCTCAGAGGAATGCACACAGGAAGGAACTACGAGGTGTTGAAGTTGGGAGAAAGCGGAGACTAGCAGCTAGACCAAGCATGGAGAACTTACAAGAAGAAGCAATGTCTATGGCACCTGTAGGACTGGATAGTGGTCAAGTTGTGGATTACACACTTCAAGATGAAAATGAATTTTCTTGTATGTCGACTGAGATAGAAACATTCTTTTCTTCTGCGCTGGACAATGAATCAAGCAGTGATATCGGTAACCCAATAGCCAGTCCGGTACCCACAAGTGGTGGCAAATTGGATAGTGTTAATGAGACAATATGGGAGGATTTGTTAACTGAAGATCTAATTGCTGGCAATCCAGAAGAATTTGTCGTGGCGGGTGATCAATCTGAAGCTGATGTGGAAGTGGAGAATATAACTCCTACGGATTGGGGAGAGGATTTGCAAGATCTTGTAGACCAAATGGGTTACCTCAGGTCAAAACCGTGACCAAACATATATTGCAGTAAAGAATTGGTTATATTGTTGCCA
Organism: Trichilia hirta; assembly: GCA_035221805.1. NCBI lineage: Eukaryota > Viridiplantae > Streptophyta > Magnoliopsida > Sapindales > Meliaceae > Trichilia > Trichilia hirta. Next base: position 9,020,264 of record JAWDEX010000018.1, on the reverse strand, counting down.
CGTTGAGTTGGCCTCTGCAACTCCATCCCTGTTTCTTATAATGGTATGCTTAATTTTCCTTGTTTGGTTTCTGTGTCTTCGAGTCTTTGTTTCATAACTGATCGAAGAATATGGTTTTTAATACAGCAGGGAGTGGTGAAAGTTGCAAAGGGGCCAAAATTTGTACCTGCCCTTCTGTATCCTCTAATTATAATTTAGTTTCTATTTTTTTAGCTAGTGAACTTTAATGTTTCACTTTTGGATCCTTTGATATCTTGTATTTTCCTTTTGTGCGTTTTGCAGGCAGACTCGCCAACAGAGATTTCGGAGGTCTTTCAACCTCTAAATGATTGTAGAGATGATGTTGCAGTTTCTACAGCGTGATATCTATTTGCACTGTGAACTTCAGTTGTTTTATTGTACTGCATTTGTTCCTATGTGTAAATATCAGCTATCAGATATGTATTAACCAAGCAGTTCATGTAGACTGATTAATTTGAGCCTTAATTGAAGACCTCTTTACTGTAAAAACTTGGAAGTTGGTCTTTGCAGCATTCGCCACGCAGTAACTTCTGGTTTCTTCTCCTCAGTTCGGCAGCGGAATCAGTAATTTCTAGTCACCTTATTTAGGGGTTAGCAGAGAGTAACTGCTTTTGCAGCTGTTTAAAATGTAGTGCATATTTTGTGCTTATTCCATTCCAAGATGTCTATAAAATGCTAGTTTAACAAGATTCCTTCTAAAGGTCTGGTTGAAAGTCAAAACAAGAAAAATGTTGAGTCCTGGATCCATGCAACGATTGAATTATTGTTACTTAGCGTTTAGACGGTTACCCAATGTATGACTTAAATCAAAGTATTTAGATGATTGGTACCCATTATAAGACTTTTAAATAGAGAAATGTAAAGTACGTTCGGTTTGAGTTTTTCTAATGTTAAAATTCTTTTAAAGTTTTTCTTTAAAATTGTTTAGTTTTCAAAAAAAAGTGAATAATTAAAAAATTATTTTGTTTTTTCAGAAGAAATTAAAATTTTAGACTTTTGATTATATAATTCTTTTACTTTTTTTTAAAAGTTAAATTGGCTGAAACGGTTTTATTTTTTAATATAATTTTTTAAAACTTGTTTATTAAAGTAGATAAAGTATATCATTTTATTAAAAATTATTTATAATAATTAAATAATTAATTTTTTTAAAAGCTCAAAGCAATGGACTTTATTTATTATTATAGGTCAGTGAAGTGAAAAGAATAATAAATATCTTATACGGTCTGAAGTTTTAACAGATGTCCTGTTAGTATCTTTTCAACAAAAATTTTTCTATAATTTTTTAAAATGATAAATATCCTTATGTTATTAATATCTTTTCAACAAAAATTTTTTTATAATTTTTTAAAATGATAAATATTCTCGTGTTAATAACAAAATTGTTTTGTAATTTTTTAAAATAAAAGATATTTCGTTCACTAAAAAACAAAAATATAAAGGTATTTAACGATTTGAAATCGATAGTTTTAGGTCGGTTCAATTTGATTCGAAGAATTAAAAAGAATAAATCTAATATGAATCAATAACTATAACGATTTGGATCAAACTGGTTCAACGGTTTGCATTAGATTAAATCAGTCCAAAATAAAGATGGAACTATTAACGTGCGGGATCGGATTGATTTCGATTCATCAAACGATTGAATTCTAATTTTGATTTCGGTTCTAGGTCGTTTTGATTATAGTTCCGATTTTAGTTCTGGTTCATAGAACAAATCTTTTAAATTTAATTTTTTAAAATTAATTTATCTAAATCAAAAATATTTTTTGAATTATCAAAAATTATATAAAAAAATACTTTCGACGGTATTAAATTTTATTAATTAAATAAAAAAATACAATAAGTGGGACATTTTAACCTGAATCTTGTAAATTTTTTTATATTCAATCATATAGTCTAACAATAATTAAAAAGTAAAATAAGTTAACAAAAAAATATTATAAAACGGGGAACATTGAGTCTTACCTTATTAAAAATTATTAAATTTAAATACTAATTACAACTTTACAAGAAAATAATTAAATGTTGCTATTTTTCGTTTTCGTTGTCTTTTACTTCATCTCATTTATAGTTAAAGTCGGCTGTAGGAGCTGATTGTTACTGAAATTGTTGTAATCTTCTTTCTTCATTGATATAATCTTTAAAATATATTCACATCTCCAATACCTCTAGAGTCATTATACTTTTACGTGCGTCCAATGTTCAAGCATTCAAATTGAATGCACTTTTTAATAAAATTATAAATATTGGTAGTGTGAGAAAATTTTGTATCATTTTTTATAAGATAAGATAAAACTTATGATTTTTCTTCTATTAATTTAAAATATCAAAATTTATCTTTAATTCAACAGTTCGACTTTATATTTAGTATGATATCTATTAAATAATAATAATGCTTTTCTTGATCTTTTGTTAACTTTTATACATGGATTAAAATTGCTATTAAAAATAATAAGAGTTAAAATAAAGGAAGAAGAGCCCTTTCAACTTATAGATATAAAAGTACGTATAAAATACTCAATTTCGTACGAGTAAAAAATATCTAAAAGGTTAGATAATAAATTTTTCATACATTGATGGGTCCATCTTTAAGTTTCGTTACTTAAATATTTAGAATTTAGATCTAAAAATAAATAAAATTATTCTATAAGAATTTTACAACTAGAAACCTTTATCCTAGGGTCTAAATATAATACAATACAATATAGAAGTGACATATTATTATAATGCTTTCTAAATTTATCTGCCATAACTGATATTATCTCGACGAATATTAGATGTTTCGTATATTGTTTAAAAATATATGCAACACTATATAATTTAGAAATTACGTGATGCATTATTGGATAATATTGTCCAAATAAAAGTTTTACAACTTTTTTTAGTGTTAATAAAAACTATAAAATAATTTTTATAACTCAAAAATACTTCTCGATTAATTCATAACTACTTATTTTCATATTCTAAAATTTTATAATTAGAATTTGGTTAAGGCAAAATATTTTTAAGCATTTTCTAGGTGAAGTTTTACCTGATTGGCATATTTAGAAACAATTTTTTTACTATCAACCTATGTTAATAGCATAATTCTCTAAATGATTGGACTCTAACTAGAGTCAATTTTAAATAAAGAATAACTCTCTTAATAGTATTAATTATTAGTTTTATCATTTTATAACTATATTGTATCCATAAATTTAATATATGATAAGTACACTTATTATGAAATATTTTTTTTTCTAAGTATAGGTTTAATGCATTTTTAAGAAAAAAAATAATAGCTGTATTATTAGATGTATTATCAAATGAAATACAAAAAAATATATCTGCAATTCTAAACTCTCATATAATGTCCTTAATAATTTTTGCAATAGTCCTAGTATTATGTGAAAACTTAAAAGGTTTAAATTTTATAATTCTTTTATTTAATTGTCAATCTTCATCAATTTAATGATAAGTAACACAAATATAATACAAATCATTAACACATCTCTAATTATCAGATGTCAATAAAAATATGCAGTTACGTGATTGTAAAATAATAATTAAATTTTGTTTCGTTCCCCTAAATTTTTTAAGTGCATGCGTTCGTACTATGGTCTTGGATATTTTTTTAAAAGTTGGTTGATGTTATTATATCATTTCAATAAAATATAAAAATTCACTTTGTGTAAATAGTTGACCATCTATAATTAACCATTAATAAATTACATCTCTAGACATAGTAAGATTAAAACGAAAGTTACCACTTATCATTCTATATGTTATTTTGATTTGCATTTGTCTATATAAATTTTTTAAGTGCTTGGCTATTTTTCATCTATATATCTTTAAAGAGTGCCTAATTTATCATTTTTTTTTATACGCATATATCGTATCACAAAGTTTACATTTTATTTTATTAAACTCGATGTTTTTTTAAAAAATTTGCCATATCATGACCTAAACTATCTACTTTGAGTACTATCAATAGTTGTAATTTCTGTTAGATTTGTTGTACTATGAGAAGATTGTGGTTGTTCTTTTAGAATATTTTTATAATACTTGAATGGGGGTATTGATTTATTGATATCATAAAAAAATTCATATAATCCTTGTAAAGAGTGATATGTCATTTTAATTTAATAACTAAAAATTAATTTTTAATTAAATTTAATTTATTCTAACTTTTTAATATAAAAATTAAATTTAATTCTAACTTTTTAATACAAAAATTTAAATTAATTCTAACTTTTTAACGTAAAAATTTAAATCAATTCTAACTTTATAATACAAAAATAACTAAATTTAACAATAATAAAAATATAATATAAATAATTTTAATTAAATTAATTAAATAAATAATAATTAAAAAATTAACAATAATAATTAATTATTAGCTAAAAATTATAAATAACTAATTTTTTAACGCAAAAATTTAAATCACTTCTAACTTTTTAACACAAAAATAATTAAATTCAACAATAATAAAATATAATATAAATAATTTTAATTAAATTAATTAAATAACTAACAATTCTAATTAATTATAACTAACAAAATTTATTTAAAATTAATAAATAAGTAAACAAATAACAATACAAGTAAAAAAATTTAAAATAATTAACAAAAATAAATTAATTAAATATGAACTTTTAAAATTTAAAATTTAGTACTTAATAACAAAAAATTAATGATTAATTAGATACGAATTTAAATTTTTAAAAATTAAGTTATTAATAACAAAAATTTAATAATTAATTTAATAGTAACTCTAATTTTTAAAAATTAAGCAACTAACACTACAAATTTAATAATTAATTAAACACTAATTTAAATTTTAAATTAATGGCAAAATTAAATTACTAACTTTTAAATTTTAAAATTTAGCACTTAATAATAAAAATTTAATAATTAAATAAATACTAACTTAAAATTTTAAATTAATAAAAAATTAAATTACTAACTTTTAATTTTTAAAATAAGTTATTAATAACAAAATTAAACAATTAATTTAATAGTAACCCAAATTTTTAAAATTTAACAATTAAAACTAAAAATTTAATAATTAATTACGTACTACTTTAAATTTTAAATTAATGACAAAATTAAATTACTAACTTTTAACTTTTATAATTAAGTTATTAATAACAAAAATGTAACAATTTATTTAATATTAACTTTAATTTCTAAAATTTAATAATTAATAACTATAAAATTATTAATTAATTAAATGCTAAATTTAATTTTTTAAATAAAAAATATAATAAATAAATTAATTTAAATAATATATATTAATATAATATAATTACTAACCTCAAATTGTTGATGATTAAGAGCGTTGTAATTTATTAATATTTGAGAGCTGTTATGAATTTTAAAAATAAAACGAATGTTTTGTTAAAATTATAAAATAAATTAAGGAGGAGGGTGGTATTTAAAAATGAACGTGTGTGGGTACGTGTAAGTGTATATGGAGTGTGATGTGTGCGTGTGTGTAAATTTTGCAACATTGAGCAAATAGTAACTTGCTGCCTATAAACTTGCTGCCTATAAGCTGTTGTATGCTTC
>JAWDEX010000018.1:8995544-9008852 GCA_035221805.1 Trichilia hirta | reverse complement strand
AAAAAATGATAAATTTGGTGTAACTAACTATCCTATTGCACATTCAAACGCACCATCTGAGCTATCATCTGCTCGAATTACTGGTCAATGCGTTCTTTTAATCTCTTTATTCTCGTCTTCAAAGCCTCTAATCATATACCTGATTATCTGCCATAGAAATTAGACTATGATACCAACTGACAGAGAGCGAAAAAATAAATAAAAATAAAATTAGTTTAAAATATTTATACTCTGTTCAAGAGTTTGATCTAACGATAAGGGTTAGAATAATCCTGTTCTAGAAATTTAAATAACTGCTCAAACAATTAATTTTTTATTCAAATAAAAAAACTGCGAAAGTATTTATCCTAATAACATATATAATGTCTAAACATAAAATCCTAATTAAAAATAAATAAAAAAAACTAAAATATTCTTAAAATAATTATGGGTCATAAACAAATATTGAATATAAAAATTAAGCCTATTTTCGTACAGATTTATGCCAATCTAGTTGCTCTATATACTCTGCTGCTAGCTGATCCGCGTTATTATTAGTCTCGTATTTAAACACCATATGAATCATGTCTATCTATATCAATCAACAATTATGACGTCTCAAATCTAAGGAGTAGTTAATACACTAGTATAATCATATTATGAATCATTGACAATATACTTTTGGATGATTCATTATATATTCAATCATACTTAAAAAATAACTCTCTAATTATTAATCTATATTAATATTCTAATGATATAATTATCACGTTACTTGAACTAATATTATCTTATGATATTTATCGAAAACATTTAATATATCTACTATATGAGATTAATGTCCAGTTGATACTTTTTTCATAAGAAATAATTTAGATAATTAAATTATTTGAACAATTTATATATATACTCACTCATTAGTATAATTAGAAAAAAAATATATTTACACATATGAATAAAAAATAATTTTTTTATTGATAAATATATATAATATAAATTAAATCAGTAATTTAATATAAAATATATCCAAAATCAACATTACAAATACTTTTATAATATACAATACCAACAATTAACACTTTAAGTTCTAGCAAAAGATCCCAGAAGCTTTCGAAAGCTAGGCAAGTTCAAGCCGAAGAATTTTGATCTAAATTGTGAAGAAGAGGAACAAAGGCATTCGTGTGCTCTCATAGCTTTTGGAATTGGACCCCGAGCATACAATGGACAGAAATTCTCCTTGGAAGAAATAAAGATCTCATTAATGGACAGCTATACAGGAAACATGTACTTCGCCATTCTCCCAAGATGGAAATGCCCCTGGGACTTGAATAAGGAATAGTTCTGCACTTCAAGCAGGGGGTAAAGCTCAAGAGCCTCAAACTGAACGTGAAGTTAGTTCTATGAAGTAAAACTTTCTCAAGCTATTGCATACCATAAATAATTGAAATAGTTTGCTTCAGAGAAGACTGATTCGTCTTAAATTTATAAAGGACTAAGAACTTGTTTAAGTTTGAGATTTCTAGCAAGTGAACTCTATCCAAAATTGAAATAAAACCCAGGGATGAAACAGTAATCCATTTTCATCGATTCATCACTGAGTAGCCAAATTTGTAAAAGCTCATCCAAATTATATTGCAAAAAGTGGGAAAAAAATTTTAATTCAAACAACATAAATGAAATATTTTACAAAGCAGAGTACTGTCACATCTCTGTCCGAAAGACTTGTCGACCTGTTTTGGTACAGCTTATTATAGAACTACTGCCTCTAACTCACTGCACAGTCTCCATAGCCGAGGACAACAAGCTGTTGAACTTCAGAAAGTATAACATCCCATTTAATCATACAAGCAGTTTACCCAATCCCTTCATCTCATTGAGCTCTTATCCAATGGGGTAGGCAGATAGTGGCCTAGACATATTGGTTAAAGGTTCAGAACCAGCACTACTTTTTGAATCCCCATTAGATAATGCTGCAGATCTTTTCAGAAACTGAAACTCATCCATGGACTGCCTTTGAACTCTGTGAGATAAATAATTGATTCTTTGCTTCGCCTTTGTTGACTCGGTGAGGTTCATATAGTTTGGCTTACTATTACCAGTCTCCTCTGTTCTATCAGAAGTCAAGCCAGACACTGGAGTTGTAGAAGTGCACATTGAAGATGAACCTGAGCTCTCATCATATCGAAACTCAGAACTAGGGCTTGAAGAAGAACGGGTAACTTGTCCCATATGGGAAGGTTTTGCAAAAATCCTGGTGGTGACATTATTCTTTCTTATCTTCACTGACCATGGTTCTGAAGATTTAGAACGAATACCTATTAATGAATTGGCACAACTTTTGGAGGGTGGAGTAATCTCTGATTGATCAGTATGTGATTGTTCCATCAATCGAGTCTCCCATGGCCTGGCTGCCATCCAACGTTCAAGCCAACTCCATCCCCAGCTGTTCTTGTCAAATTCTTGATTCTTGAGAGTGGAAATCAAACCATTTGTTCGGCCGTTTGCTTTTGGGTTTGAACTCCATTGCTGAAAAACACGAATTTGTTTCTTTGCATGTGGGAAAGAATAGTACATAAAATTCAGAAATTTTATTTATCCTTATACCTTTTGTGCGAGCGAGTATGCAATTGCTCTTTCTCTCTTGAAGGCACCTTCCTGCCTCATTTGAATCTTTGCCTTGACATCTTCCAATGTTCCCTTACCATCACACCACCCTTCCTGAAAGTTTACGAGACCAAAACTTGACAACTTTACAAGCTGTTCCTGACATATATGAACCAAAGAGTTTCATCCATAAACAAATAAAATAAATTAGCTACAATAGTCAGGGTTCAAGGAACCTCAGCTTCTTTCAAGATATCAGCTTGGCTACGTCCTTTATTGAGTATATCCTGCACAGCCTGCCCCTCTATGGACATTCGAACACGTCGTGCCCGAACTCGGGCCTGAACTCGAACAAGTGCTTGCATGCACCTCAGTGTCACAGCTGCCTGCTTCCTCACTTGTCGACCACGAACAAGAGCTTGAAGTCTTACCACCCCTTTCAAGGCTCTCAAAGCCCTTCTTGCCTACAAATATTTAGATAGCAACCACAAACGAGATAATTTTCTCAAAACAGTTCAGTCACACAAAATTTTAGTGCTCATCCCAATTGAGTAACATGGGACAATAGAAGCTAATATTTCCTTTACCATAGAGTATGGATAAAGTAGTTTTCAATTGCATAGCCCATTAAAGATTTTCAATAATTTTTGAAGTAGGCTTACAAACATTTCCTATTCACGTTATTCTATTTTTCACCGGATGATATATCAATTCTCATTATTGCTTGCAGGACACGAGAGTAATTTGAAACCACAACTTCAAATTCATGCATCAAACTGCACTCTGATTCTCAGAGATAGTTTAGATTCGCTGTGTACCGTTTTTCCAATCTCAGTGTTGTGCTTGTGCAGATCTATCTATACCTCATCAAATGCACAAAATGCAAAATCCGACTTGAGACATACTATCTTTGATTTACTCATCAGACAAATAGAAGGAAAAAAAGGACGCTCAAAATTACCAAGAAGCCACGAAAAGCAGTTTGGATCCGTATAGCCGCCCATTCTTGCCTAACGACCCTAAAATCCTTAGGAGGAGCCCGAACCACTGTAGCCATGGCAGCTGTGAATGCGTCAGTTCTTGGTGAAGAATCTGACCTTTCCGATGCTGCTCTACGGTTCCCTTTGAAACCCTTCCATGAAGACACTAAATCACCCGAAGAACTCTTCCATAGCCTCCATTTCTTGCCATTATTTACCACCTTCTCCGAAAGAGAGAAAACCGAGCAATAAAAACTAATATAAGCATAATGAAGAAAGCGAATACAAAAGAATAAAAGAATAAGACTCCTAATGACTGTAACTTACTTGGTCGTCTTTTTCAGGTTTTCTGAGACCTATAAGAGCTTTAACCCAATTTCCTCCTGAAGCACCCATCAATGAAGTGGTCTTGCTTCAAATGAACAATCAAGTAACAATGTGATTCTTTAATTTTCGAGCTCAAAGAACAAACTTTGTCAAACGTAAGAGACAGAAAAGAAAAGGAGAGATTCAAATGACAAAACTTGCCAACAATGGAAGTTTTAAACTTGAAACCAGAAGAAAGAAACTCTAAAATCTACAGATAAAATGGAAAATATCCAACTGGAGTCTCTGTTAGAACCCGGCAAAAGTGAAACCAGTGACCGAGGAATATAGATTACATTCCATGGAAATATTAAACCGTTCGATATTTGAAATTCAAACCTCACCAAAAATCGAGCAATCGAGTCGTCCCTCCCGCTCGATCCCTTGGGTGGACCTGACACTTTCTGTCGCCGTGTTTGGTGTAATATTACAAAACCAGGCCCACTAACTTTGCAAGAAACGATGAAAAGATTTCGTCAGGGCATGAAAAGACAACAAAATAAAGACAACACGCTAGCCGACAAAGGACCTAGCAAGTCAGTGCTCGAAGGATCTGGTTCGGGTGTGATTTTACTTTTTTTGACCCCAATATAAAATAATACCAGTGGCTTCTCCTGTTTCGTGGGACCAGACCATTTTAGAATTGTTGGATACGTTGGGAATTTGAAATTTTCGTCTGAACAATAATATAATTTTGATTATTAGACCACTTTTTCATGGTTCAAAAACAATGTCATTATTTGGAGTTTTGGGTCTTCACTTTGGTCATAAAAATGACTCCATATGGGATATGGGACGTGTTCTTAGTAATAAAGTAATCAGCTAATTTTGAGGTTTGAGTAATGAGGTGAATTTTACAGTAAGCTGGAGTCCGTGATAGCTTAGATGGGTGGCATATAATTTAATTCATTAAGTTGACCTTTTGAAAGCAACTCGAGCTATTAATAAAAAGATTCTGCAAGACAGAACCCAAGGATTCAGCTCATTGAAGTCGGAGAGTCGAGAGTCGAGCGTTCAACTCGACGCATTGAGCCGAATGAGCTTCGAGAAGTACAAAATCAAGATGTGGGGAGAAATTCATTTATTTAACCTTCGGCAATTAAAGAAAAGAAAACACGGGCGTTTCCGTCTCAATCCCACCGTGCGGGTCGTGCGGGAGCCGAAGTCGTCAAAGAATGCTATGCCAATGTAACCTAGTTTAGTTCTCGCTTAGAGAATTTTCCCTCTAACCTGAAAGTTCAAATTTGAGTTTCTATGTTCTTTATCTATACTCGAATTTTTTTTATGGTACAAAGTTTGTTTATTCCATTTAAGTGTGATTTAAACGAAGTATTGTATATATTCTTAATATTTATAAATAGACTCTTTTTATTAGTAGAGTAGATTTCCCTTCATAATTTAAACGTAAACTATACACTATAATTTTAGTTATATTATTACAACTACAGTGTCTTATAAACATGTAATTTTGTATTATTTTGTTGTACATTCTATTATGAAATATTAAAAAAATTGATAGTCTTACGCAGTTCTGAAATTTACTTTCTTTCTTATCTCTAGCTAACGAAGGATTGGGTTTTTGTCAGGTGTTCACGACAACGTGATTTTATGTTTTCCCTTTTTCTTTTATGGACACCCTCACTTTCTCTTGGGGCTCTGTTATTGTTTTGCCCAAAATATAGTCAATTCGGCTGATAATAACATTTTTATTTGGGCCTGTACTAGGTTGACCTGAGTTAAGACTGATGCATTGGGTAGCCCAAAAGAAAGGGGATAATTGGTTATTGGTCAATATCAATCACACTGTTAAATGAAAATCCACATTAGCTGTGCTTCGGTCCACCTGTATGAAAGCAATCCCAAAAGGTGAAAAAAAAAAAATGGGAAAAATGGAGAAAGCAACGTAGTAACAAGAGGAGGAACGATCTTTTTATTTACCAAGAACTTTCCGAGATTACAATACCATGACCTATTCAGAACCTCCAGAAAGAATCGAGCAAAGGGAACCCAATTATTATATCACTGTTAAATACAAAAATGAATAAAAGAACAAAGGAATTTGAGCATCCTATTCTTGTCTGGTACAAGAAGTGCCCAACTTTTTTAATCTCTTGAACCTTTTAGCTCAGCCAGTTAGCTGACCCAAATCCTCAAAAACCATGGTCATTCGCGTTTTAGTTAATGCAACGAGTCTAACTAGCAGCGACAGGTACCCTTGGGCTAGGGAGTCCCATGTATGCAAGTCTAGGTGAGACTCGGATTTTTGGGCTAGGTCGCGGTGAAGGAATTGGAGCCGATTTTCTCGCCCCGCCTGGAGTGACCCTAGGTGATAGATTGACTTGTTCCAGTGCCTGGGATTGTAAATTGGTTGGATAGTCCCTCACACAACCAATGCGAGGTCCAACTCCACTAGTCCATTTGCAGGACAAACGCTTTGCCAAGTCATACAACGGAGCTTCCATTTGGGCCAGATTGGCGCCCATACGGTCTTCTTGGTGATCAGCTGCACTGATTGGCTGGCTAACATCCACATAATCTGAATTGGTTGATTTTGCAGTCTTTGAGAGATGCTGTGTTTCTCTTGGTTTAGACTCTAAAGCAGTAACTTCAAATGACGAGTTGTCTTCATCGATTGCACATCTCTGCAGAAGAAATGAACACAGCTTATTTTTTAAGCAATCAATTTTGAAAAATGGCCACGAGTTTAGTACAGAAAGAAAGTTCAACCAAACTAGGACTAATCGCTTGTGTTTGTGTCTGAATATACCTAAAGGCCCAAACATATATCAAGCACAGATATGCAAACAACTGAAGCAAGAATACACAATACGCACATGCCAACCAAGAAAAGATGTGTTAGGTATGAATACTCGCGTACCTTAACATTGGTCAAGTCCACGTTGTGGTCTTCCAGGAAACTGATAAATTCCCTGAAATTTTCTTCAGTTGGGAGATAGTGACCACTATATGGCGATATTGCCTGAAGAAGGTGAGAAAAATTAGCACAAGAAAACAATTAAAAATAAGGAAATGAATATTGATCAATACAGGCAACTAACATACCTGAAGAATCCCATCCTGGGCTACCAGCCTTCCAGCAGCGGTTATAGCTCCTCCAGAAAGAAAACTTGAGTGCTGAAACACACCTTTCTTCTTCTGTCCAACATACAAGGCTCTTGATGTGCTGAGGACAAAAATCCACTTGGAGTCCTCAGTGGTATTAACAAGCATCCCATTTTGCCGGTAAATAAGCTTTCCACTTTCCACCACCACTTCAAACGTTTCCCTCTCTTTCTGCGGAAATCACAAAATGTTTTAAATAGTAAATAGGCCACATACTAGAATGCATATAGGTGCGTCTACATAATATGTAAGACGGTCTGTGAAAACAAATCAGTTAGATAGGATTTTGGAGAGCGGCAAGATACATGAAATTGTGCCAAGGGACAAAACTTACTGGTCCAAGATATTTGATGCATTGCCGTTGTAGAACATTCCTTGGGCACCTCTCAAGGTTCACTTCTTTACCATCACCCACATCCAACCTTCAGTTCCAAAGGAAATTAAGTTCAGATTAAAGTGGTAAAGAAGGTTAAGCTTCGATTGCTTATATAAAATGAATCATGTAAATAAGTTGGTTTTCAAATATTTATTTACCAGTAGAAGAAAGGTTGGGTGCACTTGCTGCTAGACCAGCTATCATAGTAGAAGTGTAAATTGTGTCCATATCGATGGCGGGGGTCAATCTGCAAAATGATAAAATTAAGTCCCATAATTTCTATGATTCATTACCTTCCAACCAAAGATCTGGGAATAAAATTGCTAACCCTGCCAACCATTTTACTGCATAAAATGTTATGGATTCATCTAAGCCATCAGATAAACTGCCATCAAAGTTCAACTGAATTTTGTTTCATAGAAGTAATCAAATTTATGAGAAGTGCATATTGAAATTGTAAGAAAGCAGCCTATGTTGATAAAATGATTTAACATCGGCAGTGTAAGATATTTCAAATGAGACTAGAAGAATTTCAAAAGCATATGAAAGTCACAGGTTGAAGTAATGAACCCTGTAATTCAAAGAAAATTTACAAATTAAAGTATTACTTCATCAAACGTAAATTTCTAATGTCTCTGCCAATGAACTCTTCCCAAGAAATCTCAAAAAAAGAATGGGATAAGATTTTTGACGGAAGCATATGAGCTTACAGCTTCAAGCCAGTGTTGCAGGGCTAGTTTCTGAGCCTTCTCATTTTTTGATAAACCTTTCCCTACCTACAAAAAGAGTACCAAATGAATAACCTCAGAAATTGCGAATAAAAAACGTTTCAGTGACTTGCTAGCTATGAAAACACATTAAATTACCTTTGCTGCTCTCGTTCTAGCACGCGCCCATCTTGAAACTGCAGTTTCTGGCTTATTAATGTTAAAGAAAGACACCGAGCTTCGTTTTAGAGCTGCAAAATCTAGTGCTTTCCACCTACAATAAGTAAATGAATGTGAGAAATAATTAAAGGAAAGAAAATGACAGTTACTCAAGCAAGCACCAAAAAAATTCAAATTATCAGAAGACAAACCATAGCTCCTCAACCACAACTGCACAATCTGCAAGGTTCCTTCTGGTCCTATAACTCTTGTAGACTTTTTGAAGCTTAGTGGCTGCAGCATCAAGCTCACTAACAGGCCTCGGAGAGAAAGATATCACCGGTTCAGGGAGCAATATTCTAGGTTTATTTATTTTAACATTTTCGTGAAATGTATTCTTCAGAGAAGTTGAATTTGAGCTCTCTTTGTCAGAAACTTCTTTAGATGATTCAATTACTTTGATTTCCGCTTTCCCGGAATCCCAGCTCTTGAAGCTTATAGACCTCTCTATCAGCATTTTATCTGACCCATCAAACTTGTTGATGGTTTCCAAATCTTCTTTCTTGAAGCTTTTCGTTCTCAAGGCCATCTCTCCACCTTTTGTTCCAAAGCTTGTGGACCTTCTAATAACTTTTTCCACGGTGTTGGTGAAACCAAAATACTTCTGAAAGACTTCAGTCCATTTGGATAAGAGAAAGGAAAGAGAAAGGCCCATTCAATTAGATCAATAACAGACTGCAACCAGAACAATTAACCTGCTCAATAGAATAAAGAAAATAATACTTATCGACTTATGGGATTCCATATAAAGACAGAATCAAATGGAAAATGATAGTAAGTAAATGCAACTATTGGTGCAAATTCATCTTCTGTGATAGAAAAACCAGAAGGTGAGAATGTTTAGGGACAAGGGTGGCACAACTAGCAAACTTTCAACACTGTAAGAAGCGAAAAAAAGTAGTTTTTATAGATGTCCCGAAAGAACAGAAAAAGACAAATGAAATGGAACTGCGAATGACAAATTAAGCAGTGATTTTTATTTTTTTATTTGAGGTCAGAATATAACCTAACTCTGAATTAGTCAAATTTCATACTCATATAGCTCAAACTCAAACGCAAGAAACAGAAATTGGGGAAAGAATCAGGCATGAAGAGGTATATCATTTGAGCGACGAATCAAGTGGCTTTCAGCTTTCCTATTTCAACGTGAAAGTTTAACAAACCCAAGATAGCAACTATAACCCGTTATGAACAATTAACTAGGCAATGATTCATAGCACATGCACCAAAAACAACCAAAACTAAACACCCATTTCAATAGATGAAATTGAGAATATGAAATTCGAAAAGACTCAAGTCAAGACTTCTCACCAAAAAATTCACAGCAGGAGCTCCAAAACAACTGTCTCTCTCTCTCTATACAATGGAGGCGTAAGAGTGCAAGACCACACAGTACATATGACTGACAACCTTATCAGCTTATTTATAGTGGTTGGTTATGGCAGCTTGAATAATCAAAGGTAAACGCTTTCTACATATGGGCAACAAAGACCATGAAAAAATCAAAGTCGATGCTTGAAAAAAGTAAACAAATTGCATCTAGCCAAAAGAAGTACCTTCATCGAAGTTTAAGAGAAGGATAGATGAAGCAACAATAAATTAAGCATGCTTTGTATGGGCAAAAGAAGACATGCAAGGTGGGCCTTTTAATGCCTCAAGACTCTGCGCACGACGGTAGAAATTCTGTACCCGTTTCTGTTGGAAACTTTGATTTCAACTATGTACATTTTCAACTCTCAACAACTTGGATACCTTTTGACTGCCTTCTCTTTATTTTATTTTGCTTATTCGCTAAAATATTGAATGCAAATTACAAGATTGCATGTTAAGACTTAAGATTGGTGTGCCAATCTAATCTATGCGTGAAAAGTACACTGCCTAATGCCCTGTAAGACGGGGCATATTTTTGTTATATTTTATTTGAAATCAAACACAACGTTACCCTCTAAAATGTCGCAGTCGTAGCAAAATAGTATTAGAAATATCATATTTTACACTCACAGTAAGTATATTATAAATATGACATATGGTATTGTATTGTTGAAATCAAGGATTATAGGGATATACAAACCTTTTTATATAAATTAATATAGTTAATATTAATAGTATTATATATACAAATTTTTTGCATAAGATGATATAATCATTAATAGGACATAAATATATTATTGTTATAAATATATTATTAATTTATTTATTAATTTAATTTTTTGTTATTTTTAATTTAATTTTAAATTTATGATACTTTTAGGTTTTTATTATAAAAAATAAATATATATAAAATATATTAATTAAATTAAAAATAAAAAATAATATTTTGGGTATTTGTTCAGTATGGATATAGGTAATGAGGACCAATTTTTAAATCGTTAATTGCCACCCCATAACCATTAATGATAAAATGGATATGGGTTGAGTACGTGTAATTCAATTTTAAATGGGCAAGCGTATGAGATGGCACCCCTGGCCCGTGTCCGTTCCATTGCCATCTCCAATACAGTCCAATCAATTAATGTGAACCCCTGTAATTACAATTTTATCCTCATTATAATGTTTTAGTGACCAATTTGGTTGTTCAACTCGATGATTTTTTAAAATTTTAATCCATTATAAATAAAATAAAATGGTAGCCGTTTGAACACAATGGCTAGAACAATCCAATTGCCATTCATTAAGCAATAATATCTGCAGCCCATTGGAAACTTTTACCACGAATTCATAAAATATTGTCAGCCTCAAATACTTTGAGTCGGTCACTTCAATCCACAATACCACTAGTAATATAATCAGATGGAGTGAATGAAACTACAATTTAGTTGAACTGCAGATACTGTGGTTGTCAACCGGAAATAAGTTCATAAAAATATTTGCAATTGCTTCACTACCTTCAGTAACAGTCCAAGCCTGCAATGTATCACAATATTACAAAGATATTTGAATTCACACAATATCTTTGAGCGGGCATACGTCAAAGATACCCAAAATTATGAATCTAAAAACCCAAATCAACTAAAATCTTTAACAATTGGTAATCGAAGAAAGGATACTTATTTTAGCATTGACCAACTGATTCTATTAATGATATTTATTAATTCGAGACTGATTTTTGTTCAAAAGCTTCTTAGCTCTCGGATCAGAAGCTGTAATCCGACATGATTATTTCGATTTCACGGCACCCACTCTGATTTTCGAGGCGGTTTAATCTAAATTATTGAGATGGCCCCTATACCTCTTTCAAAAAATAGGAGTTGAGAATGTGACTAATTACTACGCTGTTCAAATAAATATTCAGGTGTCTTGTCACATTAGATAACGCCATACACGACAAGTTACAGGCATTCATTGCCGTGCCAGACCTAACGTAAAAGAATGGTAAAATGCGGTGAAAAGATTGACTCGACCACCCTATCTACTACTGTCTAATCAAACTTCCGTTCTCCGATACTCATACGTGCAGGAACTTTATAAAAGGTGAAGGTTATACATGTAAGAGGATTCGAATTTTTCTCCTTCGGACAGTCATTACTCTTCTCCTAACTTGGAAGTTTTTAGAGAAGACTTTATATGAGCAATTAAAGAATACCTACTGCACTCACGAACTTTTCTCGAGCCCAGCCTTTCGGGTCGGTAAAACTCTCAAATACACGTAATTTCTCTCTTTTTATTTGACCATGTACCATTTCACTGACTTGAGCGTTAGAGTGTATTCGTCGGTAAGCCGGCTTCACTCCTAACTCGTTTTTCTGTGATTTCAACTAGTATTCGAGAAGTTTCTACAAGGACCGCAATAGTAAATCTGTGTGACGTGCTAAATCTTCTGTCACTGAAAAAGTTGGACATCAACAATTGGCGCAGTCTATGGGAAACAAGCAAAAAGCCTCTGAGGAAGTGTTCCGCATAAGATATGGCAGGAAACACTCGCAGTCACCTTTCTAGAAAAGTGCAAAAAGAAGAAGTTGGGGTCCCCTTCACGCGGAAGAAAAAGTGAGTACTTCAGAATCATCGGATGATAATGAAATATTAGCTTACCAGATTAAGGGTCCAGCCAGTCGAGCTACTGTCAGAGCTGAAGGAGGTGAGTCCTGGCCAATGGAAGGAGGGCTGGTAGAACCAAGAAGCATAAGGGAGGCCGACAATCAGAAGATCATGGAGTTGAAACATAAGAATCAAATGTTGGAAAAGGAGATGGCAAAACTGCAAGTGTTGGTTTGGCAACATGTGCACGATGAGAAGTAGCAAATTGCTCAGAAAGTCACAGAAACAAGGACCGACTATCTTTCAGGAGGAAGAAACAAATGGCTCGGCACCTGTCTAAGGGGACAAATGTTAAAAGTGCCCGATTCACTAGTTTACAGAAAGGTAAGGGTAAGGCAGGCAGATGCATGTGATGAAGCAGAGATACACGGCTATGGTGAACCCATGATGTTCGTTACCCCATATAGTCGCAAAATAGACCCAAGGAGTCCAACCAGGCCTAGGTGTACCACGGTGGACTTACGGTCTCAACTTGATGAAATCAGGTCTCAAGACTAAATTATTCGATCTGCGGACTCCCAAATGATCGAAGGATGTGTCAAAAAGGTACTACAAGAAATCGGGATCAGAGGAGTGAGAACTGGCCTGCTAAGGAGCGAAGACAAAAAAATTAAAACGGATAGATACGGGAATTCCCCTTTCACCAGGAATATAATAAAATTGACCATTCCCAAAAAATTCAAAATGCTGCATATCGCGCCCTATACTGGGAAGACCAACTCCACATTGCATCTAGATACCTTCAAGGAAATGATGCATATTCAAGGGCTAAGTAAACTTCAGATGTACTGTCTGTTTCTGTTAACATTAGAAGGACAATTCAGAGTATAGTTCAAAAGCCTCTCGAGGGGCACCATCGGAAGTTTTCAACAATTGAGACAAAATTTCTTGAAAGAATTTCGAGACACTATAGACACTG
>JAWDEX010000018.1:8980846-8991481 GCA_035221805.1 Trichilia hirta | reverse complement strand
TCCCAGAAGATCAATATTCAAGTGATCAAGACATTATTAACAATTACGTGATAATATCATTAAGCAACACATAAAGCAATCTAAGCATTATCATAAATCGTAGTCCACAAAACATAATTAATTAATTAATTAATTAATCACCAATTCAAATGCAGTTCTATGTGGTCCTAACTTCCTTACTTAAGACTAAAGTAATACTTATGACCACTCACCTGATAAGCAAGTTTTGTACGAGCCAGATCTAAAGGATATGTGCATAAAACCGCTGTTCCTCCAGCTACTGAACCGGCTAATAGATCGACAACAGGCCCTGATCCCAAAGCTGGATGGTTATTAACGATCCAAACACGATACTGCTCATATGTCATGAAATGTAAGGCTGCATAAGGAACAATCCGAAGAACACTAGCTCCATTTCCTCTACAATAAAAATACTAACATAAATTATTACACTTTCTTGCCAAAAGGACATATATTAATAACAAACATCAAAAATCACAATCTGACTTATAAAATCCACGAACACCCTCTTGCTTGAATAGCTTCATTAAGGATTGACACACCCCAAGACATTGAAATCCTTGAGTTCTTGTCTGCATAAATAATAGAGTGAGTGGATGAGTTGTTGAAAACAATAGACAGATATAATTATTTGGAAATCGTACATTACAAGGCTTGAAGAAAGGTAGCCTTTAGAGAAACAAAATAGGCAAATCAGCCAACAAGCAAGATGCCAAGAATTACCAGAGTTAAAGAATCAAAAACTTCATTTAAAAATCAGAAAGTTCCTTGAAGACATAAAATAAATCAAAAGATAAGTATATTAAATACCAAGTTAGAAACACATTTTTCTTGCTCAATAAAACAACTAAGAACTGACTCACTTCTGACTCAAATTTCTAACTGATGTTTAGACATTTGCACCACGATTACGAATTTATTCAGCACATAAGACCCAAGCAAAACCTATAAAAAGTCCATGTACCTAGCATACAATGACAAAAATGGGCAAATATATATATTCTTTCAAAAACATATACATTTACATCATTGGTTGCGGAGATAAATTTACATTTACATCCTTCGTTGCACGAAATTTTTAGATGTTCTGAGTGGATAGTTACCTGCAAGAGTATTTTAATCCGTTCCAGAGGTGCAACTGCAGTCTTTGCAAACGCTCCTGCAGCACCTCCGGCAATTAGCTCCTTCGCATAAACAGGCAAACAATCAACATAGGAAACTTCTCTACAAGCCGACGAGCCATCAACCAATCCAGCCATATTTGTTGAAAATGTAGACCCTTGTGGAGAACCCATCTCAAAAGAATCCAACTAGGACCACTTCAGCAATTACACTACCAGAACCTAAAACCCTTGTGAATTCAACAACTTATGATATATTACCCACTTTGTAGCTTAAAGAACTCCTTATCCCATCGGTCTCTTGGGATACAAAAAGAGTAGACCTTTCGTTCAAATGACAAACTCAATGGCCCGAGAACACGCAGAAAAAATTCGGCCACGTTCACAAGCCGATAGTTATCTTCGATAACAGCAAGATACATCAACAGAAAGGGATGAAAACTGAACGCAATTAAATGAGTGATCAAAAATCTTTCAATTGTAAAAATTTCCCATTGATCTGTCACACGGAATATCAACAATCATCTCTCAACGACCCGGCACCAAAATTCGCAAATAGGTTCAGTTACAAACAATAATCACAACAACTTAGATCAAAATAATGCAAAACCCTGAGAGATTAACCCACATCAACTAAAAAAATTTGCTCAAAAAGACGCAACAGGATACTCAAACGTATTTACAGCCACAAAGCGTCCATATAAATCACTACCATATGACCAATTTCCAGCCGAAGATTAATCGAAATTCTAAATTTAGTGGATCGAAAATTCGCAAATCGACGGGAGAGCTTCGAAAGCTATGTAAAAAACCTACCAGAAATCAACTGATTGCGTTAAAGGAGTACAGGCATGTAAAGACGGCAAAACTATGACCTATTTATACCGTTCTCCTTCATGACGGCAAGCAGAAGGTTTTCTCTGAAGCTCCCCAAACCGTGTTTGGGTTGTCTAACCCTTTCCTGTGAAAGCGCTTATCGAATGCCGGGTTTTAATTTAAATACACTTCTCGGACTAATGGGGAATAAAAATGCGGTCGCATGTGACTGTGATTTGACGGAGATTAGCCGTCACGTTCATGGCGTGAATATACTCCGGATTCTTCTCAACATTTTTCAATTTAAAAATTTTATTATAGTATTGGATTATTTGATTGGTTAGTTTTTTAAACGAATTAGAGCTTGTAAGTTAAAACATGTTTGATAATTCTTGTGACAAATAATAAATAATTTATTTTATAATTTCAAAATAAATTTATATTTAGTTAAAAACTTTAAAATTATTTGTTTTATAATTTATTGTTTTTCAATAACTTTTTAGAGATAAAAGAGACGTTACTTTTAAAAATAGACTTGTCACACAATGCATTTAATTCAATTCTTAAAATTTTTATTATAATCTTAATTTTATTAAAAATATAATTATAATCCATATTTTTATAAAACTTATTTATATTATATATTTATTGTTATATTACAAAATTTTTATCAATTCGTACAAATAACATCAAAATTTTATCAAATAAATTAATTTATTTTAATACAATAATTTATCAAGTAAGAATGTTATCCATCGTAGGGTTTATTTACGTGAACTAACGAATTTTAGTTTTGTTTGGACAGTTTCATCTATTGATTATACTTTGGTTGGTTTCTGGTTTCTTTGATCAAATAAGATGCTTTTCATTAGTTGGATACTGAGTTAATCACGAGTCACGACAGTTAGCTTTGGAAAGAAATTTGAGATTTTTGAAAACGACTGATAATTTTATTTTAAAAAATACTTATGATAATTTAAATAAAAAAAAAAATTACCTTAATTCAGTCACACTTATGTAAAATAACATCGATGAGATATAAAATTTTACTTATATAGACAGTATATAATAATATAATATTAATTTTTAATGTCATTTTATTAAAACAAGGTATTGAGTGTTTTATTATTTAATATCTGAAAAATTTTAATTCCAAATATGTGCGTGCTAATTTGTTTGATTTTTTTGGTCCGAAATTTGAATATAAATATTTAATTATTTTTTAACCCAAAAAATTATGAATATTTTTATCCTTGTATTTTTAAAAATTTTTAATTATAATTTCTTATATTATAGCAAAATAGTATATAAAAATAAATATATATTTTAAATTTGTAAGATACCTTAATAAATTTAAATAAAAAATATCTTGATAAATTTAAATTTAAAAAATACTTTGACAACTTTAGATTGAAATAAAATAAAATATATAAATAATAATATTTATATATTTCATTATATTAAATTTTTTTGAGTTGTACTATATTTTTACGAACAAACAAATGTATATTTTGAAAAGAAAAAAGATAGTGTTAGATTTTATATGATTAAAAATGTAAATAAATTAATTATGTGAGGATATTTTTGAGCAAACAAAAAAATAAAAAATAATATTTATGAATTCTTTGATATTAAATTATTTTAAATTGTATAAGTTTTTATAAAAATATATCTATAGTTTGAAAGAGAAAAAAAAAAGAGTTAGATTTTTATATGAGTAAAAATATAAATACATTAATTATGTACGAATATTTTTGTGCATATACTATATTAATTTTTTAGACTTTTGAAATTTAGATAATTGAAAAACAAAAATAAAAAATTGTATGTATTTTTATTTTTTTGAGTATTGGAGTTTGATCACTTTGATAATATCTTTTCAAATATCACCACTTCCTCGAACTCCAATAAAATTATAAAAAAATAACGTATTTATTCTCATAAATCTATCAATTATCACCACTAAAATTTAAAAAATTATTGTTTAACTAATAATTATCATATATATATTTCCTAAAATTTGTACACACAAAACTTACATATCCTAACTATATATATATTTTTTTACTTAAATTTCCTCAATATACGTTAGAATGAGAATGTACTAATGTAGAGAATTATTTTTAGATATATTCTCAAACATATTAAAATTTAAAATATTTAAATTCATTAATATCAATCTTTTTTTTTTTTAATTGTGAGTGGGTCATTGATATAATCACCAACATCACTTATTATAATATTTTTAAAATTGTGTATCAATTTTAAAATATATTATTTTTATCACATACTTTATCCCATTTATTTTTCATGACAAATTAAAATATAAAGACAATCATACATTTTATTTCACCTAATCTTTACTTTTTTATCCCAAAAAATCTTATGTCATTATAAAAAAAAAAACAAATAAATTATTTATGGTTGACAATTAACGAACTTTTAAAGGTAAAAGAACAACTTTTTTATAATTTATTGACGAAATTTAAGGAGACGCAAAATGTAAGTGACAATTTCTGAGAAGATAAATCTAAGTGATAAAACTTTAAATTTCAAAGAAGTAAGTTATAAATTTCCACAATAGTTGGATGGTAATTTTTTAAGGTGAAATTGAGGGAAAAAAAAAAGAAAAAGAACTAAAACTAAACAACAACAACTGCAACATTGGAGAGTTGCAGAGTTCATGAGAGTTTTCTATTGTTAAATATTTTATTTTTCATTGTATTGGTCAAGGTGGCAAAGTAAGATGAATGATTGCAAGAACGCATCGTTTTACGAGTCCCTTAGACCTTTGGATTCCAAGCGAAGTTGAACATCAAAGATACAGTAAAGCAATTTGCGTCAAACGCATCCAAAGCGACAAATTTAAATTTAGTAAGATTAGACATTTTTATTGATTTTTTAGATATGCTAGTAATCTTAGCAAATAACAGAAAAAATGAATAAACACATACATAAAACTAACTTTATTTTTTAAATATGGAGCATTTAATTATACGATAATTATAAAATATACTCGTACGAATAATTTGAAGGGAACAAACGATTATAAAGAAATAAAATACTTTTTTATATTAGTGGATTTTGCTGATAATATAATGTGAAAGGACTATTTATTTAAAGTGTAGTTAAGATAGAGGGACGTGAATTATATTAATCAAGACAAATAAACGTAGAACTCAAATGCATACAAAATTTACATCAAATATATACAGATTGTATACAAAGACTTTTGGGTGGAAATCCACGGGCAAATTTTAATTTATTTACAAAAAATGTTAATTAGTATAATAGTTGGACAGTAATTTTATGAGAAGAAAGACAAATTTTATGTAATTTTTAGAAGTATCATCTCCCTCCTATCAAAATATTTATAATAAATAATTATCTCTTTATTAGAATATTTGTAACAAATATTTTTATATTTTAAAGAAGTAACAAATACTTATTTGATAAAAAAATATTAATTTTTATTATATAAATTTTTTAAAATTTAAAATTATGAAATTAAGATATAATAAATTTATTTATATCAAATAATTTTTATTTAAATTAATAAATTATTTAATTATTTTTTAAATATAATCCTTAGGATCATATAAAATTGATAAATTATTAATAATTTTTTAAAATTAAAAATATTTTAAAATTTTGATACTTATTCTTTTTTACTTTTATTTTTAATTATGAAATATTTCATTTATCTTTTATTTAAATATAGCATACTTGATAATTTAGACTAAATTTAGTTCATAATTTATAATATTTTTAATTTAAACTTTATAAATTATATTATAAAATATTTAAATTAAATTTATTAAAGATATAGAACAACTATGATACTTTATATTATAAAAAAGTTAATTTATAATTTGATACTTACAATTATTTAAAAAAAACTTATTAAATACTAATTCAAGACTTAAGATTCTATTAAATATTGTATAAAACTTGGCTGTATTAAAGGAATACACATTTTATATAAAAGAAGAAATTGTTACTTGATAATAATAATGAATACGAAAATTTTAACAAAAATTAATTTTATAAAATTATAATATAAAATATACTTTAATACTTTAAATTATAAACTCTCTTACTTAGAATAATAACAAATATTTATAAATAAAAATATTATAAATTATGAGCTTAATTCATTTTAAATTATTAAATGTATTATATTTGAACAAAAAGATTAAACAAAATAAATTATAATTAATAATTAATAATTAAAAATAAAAATAAATAAGATTAAATACTTAAAATTTAAAATATTTTTATTTCTTAAAAGTAATTTAATAATTTATTTTAATAATTTGAGTAAGAATATGGTTTTAAAAATTAAATTTAAAAATAATTTAATGATTTATGAATTTAAGAACGGATTATTTGATATAAATAAACATATTATATTTTAATTTAATAATATTAAATTTTTAGTAACTTCAAGAGGAGAAATTAAGGGGAAAAAAACTTAGATCTTGAAAATGACCTTAATGTGGACCCACTGAGCCTTCCTGCCTCCATCCTTTCTGGTTTCTCCAATCTCGAGTTTCTTCGTTACGAAGCAAAATCGGTACTCTATATTTCGTTCTTTTTGTCTCCGTCGCTCTATTGATCCATCCGAAATCATGCAAGAAACAGACCTACACGATTTATCGGACGACGCCGATTACGCTGCTTCTATACAACAAGTAAGCAATCTACAATCGCATACGCATTCAACAATCTGTTTGGTTTCAATCCAATCGCTTTAATTCTAAACATTAATACTTCATTTTTTAATCAGATGAAAAATCCGTGTAATGATTTTGGTTTTATTTGTTCATGAATGAGATAGGGATCATCAAGCATGATGAGGAGCGATAGCAGCAAGAGAAGCTCATCAAGCGAACCGGACGGTGCCGAAGTGGTTTATTTGAAAGATAATGTTACAATTCATCCCACTCAGTTTGCATCTGAAAGAATTAGCGGAAGATTAAAGCTAATTAAACAAGGCTCGTCCCTCTTTATGGTAACAATTAATAGATATTAATGTCACATGTCCAGAATATTTTTTTTTTTTTCAAATCAGTAATTCTTTTACCGTGTGTTTTTATATGTGATAATAGACCTGGATTCCATACAAAGGGCAAAACTCGACGGCCAGGCTGTCTGAGAAAGGTTGCTAGCTGTGGACTTTTTATAATTAAATTTATTGCTTTTTCTGTGATTCGGGTGTAAAAGATTGTAGATACTGAATGTTTTTGTCGTATTTTTTCTTATGTAGATAGGAGTTTGTATACTATAAGGGCGGCTCCGTTTACAGACGTGCGTTCCATTCGCCGACACACTCCAGCACTTGGGTGGCAGTACATAATTGTTGTTTTATCATCAGGTAATCAAATAATTCTTGCTTTAAGAGTTTACATGTTGTTTTACTATAGTGGGATGTGATTATTTCTGCTGCATGTCATTTGTTTTATGTGCATATATTTGGAAATAACTTTATTTTAATGCACAATATCAACAGTTATCTGTCCGTATACTTAGTGTAAGTGGAAGTGCTTTTGCAGGACTTGCATATCCTCCTTTTTACTTCTACAATGGAGGAGTTAGGGAGTTCCTGGCTACTATAAAGCTGCATGTGTTTCTTGTGAGGTCAGTTATTATTCTTCATATTTCCTTTTCTTTTTAATTCCTCTTATATGTATATGTATTTGAATGTACAATTACATCTGTACGATACCGATTCACAACCTAGATTCTAAATGCATCGGTTATCATAAGTATGTCGAGAGTTGCGTATGTGTTTGTGCATGTGTGCCTGGACTGTATATGTGAAAGAGAAGATTAGATATGGATTTTCTGGTGGTTTTAGTTCTCATTTTGCATGCCTAGAGTGTGGTGTCACCTAAATGTCTGTGTCATACATAATATGTTATATTAACTATATACATGCAGCCAAATCATGTCTGTTTATGGAATATAATTCTTGTAAGAACAATCCTTTAGCGTTTTAAAACTTTTTTCATACCTTCATGTTAGCCGTCTATACCATTTCTTGCAATATTATAACTTTACGCGATGTTTCCAGGTCAGCAGAAGATGCAAATGTATTTCTTGTTAATGATTTTCAAAATCCTCTACAGGTATGTGCAAAATTTTACTTGTTTGGTTCAAGCATATGAACATACTATCATCTATTGGTGTTATTCATTTATCCATTGCAAATTTCCTATGTATGGGTTGAAAATATGTTGTACGGAGAGCTATGGGTTATTTTAACAGAGAAAATCTTGTTATTATTGAAATACCTGCCCCCAAAAGAAAGGCATTTAAAAACATTGCGTATGCTTAGTAACTTATTTCAATTAGATATTTTGTTTTTTCTTTTAAAAAAAGAAAGTAAAAGGAACAAGGTGGTGTAAATTATGCCCTTCTGTACTTATTCCCTTAGCCTGGTAATATGTTGATCTAGATATTAAAATCTACACTAGCTGTCATGAACTATTTTTCTGGTTTTGTTTGGTGTGATTGAGTTCAGATGTTTTAATCTCTTGCAACAGAGAACTTTATCTTCTTTGGAGCTGCCTAGGGTGGTATCTATTGCAAGTGGGTCATCAACACCCATTGTAGTTGGCGACTCTCCTACAAGTGTTAACCAAGAGAGAACCAATGACGGACTCACCCACGAGAGTTCCAATATTTCTCAATTCAATGGGAGACTGAGGCCAAAGGTTCACGATCCTGCCCGGGATATCTCAATTCAAGTATTGGAAAAATTCTCTCTTGTGACGAGATTTGCCAGGGAAACAACTTCCCAACTGTTTCGTGAAAGTCATAGCAATGGATTTGGTGCTTTTGAGAAGAGATTTGATAGCCAGTCTGCCAAAGATTTCCTGCACAAGGCATCCAATGATGAAGAGAAAATTGTTCAGGAAGTCCATGTTGCCTCAGATCCTCTGGAGGTAATCTTTTGTTATTTTGTCAATTTTTTTAGCCATTAGTATTTTGGGTTAGTTTGTGAACTTTCTTTTGGTGTAATTCCTGATGCATTCAACATCATCTACCTTGATATATCCTGCTATTAAATAATAATGTATACAAACATAGAATTTGAAGGTGTTATGTAATGATAGTGACTGGATTACCACTTTATATTGTTCTTTTGCAAATTTTATTTTGGTCACACCGTCTTGTTTTATTCTACTTCTCTGATCATATTGACCATAATAAAATTATTACACCCATCACGTTTATTGACTGACGCATCATTGCAATGATATCAGGTTATTACTTTTTTTATTTGCTAACTTGATGGGATATTGGTGGTGCATTTAGCAGCTAAGTTTGGTCTTTGGGTGAATGGTTTTCTTACGATAATGAGAATTTACTTCACAATTTCAATCAAACTGTTTGATTTGGTTCATGTTTTATATGTTCACTGCTTGATAAGTTAGTATTCATATTATCTGTTTTGCATTTTGGACATAGTAGAATGCTTTGCACCCTCCTACTATGATAAATCCAAGATGCATCCAGTGGACAGTTGTAGGAAACAGTATGCAGTGATAAGATCTACTTTTTGGGATTCTTATCATTTTCGGAAGTTTTGTTAGGCTGCGACTACACGACTGCATTACTATAGGGTTATCAATTATTTTTGTTAATTGCAGTTAAGTCCAGAGCTCTGTCCACGTGGTTTAACTCAGTCATCTTGCGTTATTTAGTTGGAAGAAAATTTAGACTTCTTTTCTGAGGCCATCTAATGAAGACCTCTACCCTTTTTAAACAGAAAATGTCATCTAGGAAACAAATTCATGATGAAGAAGCAGCCACCAATGTGGGAACTTTTGAGCTAATCAATTGTAAGGAGGTATCGATGGGAGCTTTATGTCTCATACTAGTTTCTGAACTTGTTCTCTTCTTTTTGGTATTTCTACCCCATTTTGGAATATGGTCATAGGTTCATAACACATTTGAAGTGGCAGATGCTTACTTATTGATTTGCCATTGATATATGTGAGTATTATCTTCAAATATGTAATAATCTGTTTGTGATGTTACAAAGTAACTGATGAAATATAATTACATTCTACGACATACAAGTTACAAAAGCAAGTGTATAAAGTTGTTATTGATCCTTCATGCGTCAAGTTTGAATGCAAAATTGGTAACGACCTTTGGGCCTGAATTGTGCTCGTATCTCAGCTTAAGCTAGAGTGATTTGATTACCTATCAACTACCAGTATAGAGAATTGATCTCTGGGATGTTGGTTATATAAAGTAATCGCCTACTTAATTTGATAACTATTACCCCTGGGAATATGGATGATGGTACTGATTGACTTTTAGTGTGTTGGATTGATACTAATCACATCTCTGCTATGTTATTTGCTCTTTGGCCCTAAGTTACATGCATCAGTCACAATAAAGGTCTACATTTCTGCTAAATTTTCTGGAAGTTTATGACACAATATTTTTTTAGTTGTTTCAAATGACAATTTAAAGCAGTGTTTTGTAAGGCTACAAGACCTTGGCAACTAACAACTCACTTTATTTGACATTAATGCTTTTATTTATGTTTCTTGACAATTAATATTAAATTAGTGCTTATATATTACTTTCCTCTCTTGGTAGGTTGATAAACTGACACTAGTATGGGGAAAACCCAGACTGCCGCCCTTGGGGTCTG
>JAWDEX010000018.1:8965569-8977302 GCA_035221805.1 Trichilia hirta | reverse complement strand
ATTTATGTGAAGTATCACATTGGGTTTTTTGTGTGCAATGATTCTTGAGAGGACACTGAGACATACTTGGTTCTGGCATGGTCATTGGTTATTAGATTGGCTTACATGTTTAGTTTAGTAATTTTAATGACAAAGTTGCATGATCTGACAAATGTGCCTATGTTTAGCTTATCATAATCATGTGAAGTTATAATCTTTCTCTTGATGACCTGCGTATGTGTGTGTGTGTGTGTTTTATAAGTAAGATGTTCCAAGGAAACCTATGATTTCATCATGCTTATCAGGGAATTTGAATATGAGAAAACCATGCGTTTATGGGAGGTATTGTGGACTCATCATCTGTCTGAGCATCTGCACCTGTATGTATGTGTTGCTATCTTGAAGCGGTATCGGAACAAGATAATGGGAGAGCAAATGGACTTTGACACCCTTTTGAAATTCATTAATGAGCTGAGTGGCCGGATTCACCTTGATTCAATCCTAAGAGATGCGGAGGCTTTGTGTATATGTGCTGGTGAAAATGGTGCTGCCCGTATTCCTCCTGGAACTCCGCCTTCATTGCCTATTGACAATGGTTTATTATATTCGCAACAAGATGATGAAGCATTGTAAATATGATCTCTTACCTGGAAACAATTTAATTGCTTCGGGTTGTTTTTTCTAAGGGAGATATTTACCGCATCATGTAATTAGCTGATTTTTGTCGACTGTGTTAGCATGATAAAATACTGTAATTAATTTCCAGAGCACTAGAATGCTGCAGTTGGCTTATGGGTTAAAATTAATTGTTGTTAGTTTGTCTTTACAGTTTATTATTATAATATTAGAGATAAATTTTTTATACAAACTCTTTATACATAGCAATGATATGTAATTATTATATATTTTATTTTTTTAGAGTAAATTATATGAAATATATAATAATTATATAATATTATTATATAGTTCTAGTAAAAATTTGTATTCTTGTCATTATTATTTGTTATTTTACCTTTTTCTTGGTATTGGCCTTTTTTTTTCTCCATTGTCCATGCGTGTGCCAGGTGTTTGACCAGACCCTCCAGCCATTTGATAATTGCATGGGTATTGGAGTAAGCTAGTCCCCAAAAGATTTGAGCTCATTTTTTATACTTTTGATAGACCTCGCCAATGTGCATTATCATCTTGAATGATACATCATTGATTTGTTAATGCAAGAGTTGAAATATTTTAGCAAAATTTATATAATTAAGGTAATGTAACAATGCATTAATCGTAGTTTAAAATAAGAACTAGAATTCAGTACTAAATTAAATTTGTTTAATCTTTTAAAAATTTTTTGATAAGGAGTATTTTTTATTTATATAATGTCAAGATTTATTGTCTTATTATATTTTTTATATTAATTGATTATCAATTAGACTCTAAATTCATTCGATAAAAATTTATACCAATACTTTCTTTCCTCCAAAAATTATCAAAATATAAAACCAACTCGTAAAATTATCAATTTGATTCCTTGAAAATAGGCCTTTGTTTTCATAAAATTTCATAAAAGTATTCCCTTCCCCTTGGAATATAAAAGTGACTTGGTTTGGGAAGTAACCGAAAATTTTACGATTGGAAGGGAATCCTTTTACGAGTCGTTTTAAAATGCACTGATGTTTTATATTTTTCGTTCTTTACGAGCTTTTAGACTCTTGGAAGTATGTTCATGCATTTCCCTATTTTTTTTTTTTTTTTTTTTTTTTTTTTTTTTTTTTGTTTTTTTTTTGTTTAACGTAGATTGTGATTAAACTGGTAGACTGTTGCAACACGATAAGACTCAATTCACGCTGGAATACATTCCAAGCGAGGGAGATAGTCAAATAAAAACACTCGTGGTTTACAATTACATAACATCATCGTGATTAATTGATAACATTATATAATTATATAGTGCAACCATGAAAGATCCCAGGCAAGCCTAAGCCCCTACCATCAAGAATAAGCTGACCTAACAGGTAGAGGAAGAGCTGGAGGGTCCATTTTATTCTGAATGATGAGGGCATTAATCAATTATTGATTCCGCTCAAACGTTTCAAAAAGAACAAAGGAATCCAAATAGGCAATGAAAGGTTCATCATCAAAGACAAATGTATTATTATTAGGTGAGATCAGCCCACATTCTGTGTCACAGTGAAAGCTGCTTCCTCCACTGTCATCTGTCCATACATAATTAGCAAGATTTTTCTCATCTTGATCCTTTTCTTCCTCCTTTCCTCCCAATAGTTGTTGACTGGTACTTGCACTGCAAATTGGTGGAGGAAGTCTTTTGTCATTGTTGTTTTCAGTGCTGCCAAGGTCCATGGCTTTTCTTTTGCCTAGACGACATTTCTTGTTCAAATGGGTATTCCAGTAGTTTTTTACCTCATTGTCGGTTCGACCAGGAAGTCGACCAGCAATCAGTGACCATCTGAAAGTGAAAAAGATGGAAATTAATAGCAATCCAATTAGAAGATTCTTAATTAATATTCACAAGCTTTGTAATTTGTAAAACATCGGAATTGTATAGTAATTAATTACCGGTTACCAATAAGCTTATGCATTCGGATGATAAGGTCTTCTTCCTCTTTCGACATTCCACCTCGTTTTATGTTTGGTCTCAGGTAATTCTTCCATCTCAGTCTGCAACTCTTCCCTCCCCTCATCAAACCTGAGAAAGAAATACACCTATATCCATATGAGAATGGGAACTAAGTAAAAATTCAAGCATGTACTGGGGAATTAATTATACCTAATTTCTTGGACACCGCTGCCCAGTTGCCCTCACCGTATGTCTCTACGTAATTTCTCAGAATTAAGTCCTCCTCTGGTTTCCACAAACCTCGCTTGGACTGTTGTTTACTTTCCATTATCTCTCTCACTCTCTCTACTTTTGAGTTTTCAGTGAGATTCTTTTGGTGAATAAAATAGAGTTATGGTAAGTGGGTTATACATATATGGAAAAAAAGCGTCGTATATATAGCGAGAGGTGTGTGAAAATGTTCCATGTAATTGATCATGCATGGAGATCACTACAATAAAACACTTGCGGTCGGTAGGGACCCTGACCCTGCTGTTCTGTTTCACTTTAGCTTTCTCTGAGATTAACCTCCAGTGAAAAGAAAAGGCAAAGCAAATCTACGTTCCACTTTCATTTTCTATCCACTCACTCTCGATTCCCTAGATTTATACATAAAACTAAAAAGAGGAACAAGCAAGACCCACGAAACTCAAGCTTCTTGTGATCGTCCTTCTCTTTAAACAAAGAATGATTATGACTAACTTTTTCTATACGCACGAGTGTACTGTACATGTATATGTAAATTACCCTTTAATTTGGAATTATGGGAAGAGTTTCAAATTTCAAGCTTTTGCATCATTCCATGAATGTCTCGTTTTGTAATAAATTTCGATCTACTGAAACGACCATCTTCAGCTAATCAAAACAGAGGATATTGTGCATCGATATAAATAATGATTCAATTGATATACGGCCATTGTACATGAGCATAAATAAATAATATAATGCTCCTGATGATCAATAATTCAGTAAGAGATGTTTCAAGTTTCAACAATGGGAGAGGGACAAGCAGGAGCAATTAATTCAAATATATTCAGCTTTCCCATTGATTGAACAGATGATATTATTGAAGATATAAAAGAACGCACTACTCTTTGTCTATCTGAGAATATGCAGCCTTTTTTAGTCCCACCTCATCCCACATGATATATCTAAAGTTTGATGTATGTATTTCCTTTTACAATTACGTACCCATTGATTATATAATGATATCTTAGCTGTTGTTGATCAGGATTAGTACTAGTAGAGAGAGGGAGACTTCAGAATTCTTAAGTGGAGTACTTGGATTGCAACAATGGACAGAGACGAGACTATCAAATTTTCTTTTTGAACAATATCCCTCTGTGGATATCATAAATTTCACTATGCGATTTGCTTTTCTGGTCTTAATCTTCTTTTTCGGTTTCTCTGATGCATGTTCAGTTTTTGTATGAGCTACATGAGCGTGGAAGAATAACAACAATCTTATTCCTTCTCATTGCCCGTAATTTAACGGCAATTCCTACTAAAACATCCTCCGTGACTAGTAGGTAAGAAATATTTTATTAATGAGTTGTGCGTATATAAATATAAAATATAAAATATTAGAGTAGAATGCATATTTATTTGAGTCATGAATACAGTAATTTTAGGGTTAGGTCTTATTTTTTGTTCTCTACATTAATAGCAACCTTATCAATGGAAAAAAGGTAAAATTAGAATTTATAATTGCTTTATGTTCCTTTTATAAATTTAGAGAGGGACCTAACTCATTTTAATTAGTCATTATTGAGCTTTGCAATTAAAGGTTTTAGTTTAACTTATAGCTTCCGACTGCCCAACTATCCTATTAAAAACATTAAACCTAATTCACTTTAGACCACACAATTGAATCTATTTACTAAATGATTATTCTATTAGCCCGTTTTATAATAAAATTATAATATGATTAACGCAAACTCAAAAATACACAACAATCTCCCACTTAAGCTATATTAATCAGTTTTAAAAATAAATAATTTTAATTAGTTGAAAAAGACTCAGATTAATGATAAAAAAAATACTTTATGTGGTCACGTTAAAAATGATAGTTATGAGTTTAATGTCTTAAAATAATTCATTCCGATTCAATCTTTAATATTGAATTATGGCGATTAATACATCCCATCATTAATATATAATCAATTCAAAATCACAAATATTATTAATTAAATTAATATAAATTCTGAAACTAGTAGTGTAGTAAGGTATGATATCTAAATGTGATCATAAGAAAATCCATCATAATGTTATTAGTTCCTTTTATAGTTTTCTATCCTTATACTCCAACATTGAAGTTAAAAAATTATCAAACTTTAACAAATTCATATGTCAGTGACTATTGTAACTTTATTCTTAAGACTTTATATATTGTCACGCCATTACTCGTAGGGTCTACATGTGACAATCGCCACAGACTCTCGAGATATAATCTACCCCCCGAATATGTCTTTTAGGTATGAAGATTAATCAGGTATTTGTTTTTAAGCGATTAGAAACATATATTTTAAAATAGTTTCTCAATCATTTTATGAACATAAATCATACATCTTTCTCCAAGACATTTATGGTTATATCATAAATATAATAAAAAAATAATTTATATTTTAAATCATAACATTTACAATAAATATTCTTTTTATTCATACAAATTTATACAAACATAAGTTTATAAAAATATATCTCAGTGGACTAATCTTAGATTAGTGAGCCAATAGAAAAGTAATATCAAAAAACTCCAATACTTAATATCTATTACCACCAACAGCGAGCTCTTTATCATACTCTCGATCTCTTAAAATTGAAAAATAAGAGAGGTAAGTATATGAGAGTATACTCTGTGAGTGAATTCAAAAGTATATACTGGCATTCAAAGTATTTAAAAGTAATAATACTTAGAAATATATTTGAAAGAAAATCCATAAGTTTACTTATTCAACAAAAGTTAAAATAACATAAAAAAATTATTGGGCTAGTCACCTTCCTAATGATCACTCTGATCAGGAGCATCTTGAGCCGTCAGTAAGTTTTTCATGCAACTAAATCATGAAGTACTTGATAAGAATATAATTTATATAATAAAATAAATAAATGCATGTCTGATCATAAAAATTTAGCTCATCACTGACGTTGGCCTAGAGTAGCCTGTGAATTCACATATGACTATCCTCTACAGTTCTATTTAATAAGCCACTCTACTATAAATAAGGTTATCGCCTCTTTTATACAAACCTCGCTGACACGCACTCACCTACGCGACCTCTTTGTAGGTCGTCCCTAACCTACTTTTTTATAACTATAGTATTGACCCTCATGGTTATGGCCTCCTCGGCCTCCGTATCATACATCAAATCAAATTCATAGTAATTGTTTTCTAACCAGAATTAATATAAATTCATCATACATGAAAATAATATATCTAATATTACAATATATAAATCACTAAAGTTTACATAACGAAATTAAAGAATAAAAATTAAAATAGACTTTTGGCCTCTCAAACAAATCAATATTGATATAATAAAAACTATCATTAAAAATAACAAATAGTATAGAATAATAAAATCACAAATTCATAAATCACAAATAAGAAGACCTCTTTATGATCTCTACCACAATAATAAATTCATCTCCTACAAATATCTTAAGTTATAATATATAAATTATGTTTGAATATTTAAAATAACTTTATAAAATACAAAAAAGAATATAATTAAATCTACTCATATAATAGAGAGGGTGTGAGTGTATAATTGTATGCAAACCACAAAAATAGTGAAAGCAATAAGCATAGTAGAGTATTTATAGGTATAAATATCTATTTTTTGCAAATCAAACAAATTTAACTTTACAATCACTAACCTTTAGTGATTAATTGATAAAAAGTAACACCAATTTTATGATATCTCTGAAAAATCAAATGCCTTTGATTTTTTTTTTTGACCACTGTGAGAGAGAGAAGAGAGCAGAAGAAGAAGAAGCTAAGGAAGTTGAAAACAAATGAAGCAAAAAATGAATCTTCTTCCTTTTGATTTTAATTTTAAATATAAAATATTATAGAGGCCCTTTAATTAAAAATAACATTTAGGCCCTAAACTAAAAAATATTATTTAGGTCCTTAACTTTTAAAAATTATAAATTAACTCCAAATTCTATTTAAATATCTAAATATTTATAAAATATTATAACGTACTTTAAATTGCAATAAAGGCAATCTCTCAAGCTCTCTTTTTGTTAAATTATTTAACGAGTAAACTATTTACGACTTTCGATCAAATAATAT
The DNA here is from genome assembly GCA_035221805.1 of Trichilia hirta. NCBI lineage: Eukaryota > Viridiplantae > Streptophyta > Magnoliopsida > Sapindales > Meliaceae > Trichilia > Trichilia hirta. The sequence goes on along the minus strand of JAWDEX010000018.1, from coordinate 8,970,418 downwards.
TTCTGAGACTGCTAGTTCTATTGTGAATATTATTTACTCTCTTTAATAGTAAGGATAATTTCAGATTTATGTTGTGACCTCTCAGGTTTACTATAATATTATCCGTGAGCTGAAATCAATCTCATTGATCTCATTTTAAATCATTCGAATGCTCAATGACTATGATTGATATCTAACAATGTGCTATAACTCCTAAATTATAATAAAAAAATCTTCATTAAACCTTTATTTTTAGTTATAAGTTTTGTGTCAATAGTCTTTTTTTGTTCGTTTAATTTTAACTAAATTAGAGATCACAAATGTCAAAACTTTTTATTCAGTTATATTTGGATAATTAGTCAATATGAGTTAAAATTGTCACTACATACTCTTCGTATAACATTTATGCTTTGGTCAAAAACTTTGATTTCACTTGTTTACTAATATTCGACTGAAAACTCAAATCTAGATCAAGTCAACGGTACCTCAAAATTCATTATATCGAGTTAATAGATTCTTTTTAACAGTTATTTATTTTTCGATATAAATAATACATGACTAAATCGACTTTTATGTATAAGACATAATTAGTCTCGTATGTATATACCATATGAATCATGTGCATCTATACCGATTAATAACTATGACGTCCAAGGTCTGAGGAGTAGTTAACATACCTATATAATTTAATGATAAATCATTAATAACGTACTTTCGTATGATTCATTATATTTTTGTCATGTTCAAATAATAATTCTTTAATTATTATTCCATACAATATTCTAATGATATGACTATTATATCACTCATACTAATATTATCTCATAATATTCATCAAAGACATTCATTATGCCTATTATACAATATCAATGTCCAGTCGATATTATGTCTATAAAAAATAATTTAGATAATCTAATTATTTTGGACGATTCACATATATATTCTATCACTAGTATGATTGGATAGAAGAAACAGCATACACATATGAATTAAAATAATTTTTTTATTAATAAAATATGTATACAATATATATTTTTACAGTAATTCAATACAGTATGCCCAAAATCGACAACACGAATAATTTTAGGGTATATAATACTAACAAACTCTCACTTACACTAAAGTCATTCGTTGTTGTATCTCATACCCATCTTTTTAATATGCTAGTTCAGCTGTTTCAGTGTTAAAGATATCTTTTTGATCAAAATTTTTCTAATATCAATAAATTCTCTCAAAATGTGATACTTTTACTGAATATGTTTAGATTTTTTGTGTGCTCTCGTCTCCTTAACTTGTGCAATAGTACTTTATTATCACATAATACACTTATTGAATAAATCATACTAGGAACTAAACTTAGTTTAGATACAAACTTTTGCATCAAAACTGCTTCTTTAGCTACTTTTGAAGCTATTACATATTCAACTTCTGCAGTAGAGTCGACTATCATCGTCTATTTAAAACTCTTTTAACTCACGGTCCCCTATTATATAAAAATATAAAACTAGATATAAATTTTTGATCGTTTATATTCGATTAAAAAACAAAATTCGAGTATCTATGAATACTCAACTATTAAGATTCATAACTTAAAATCAAATTATTAGTCTTTTTTAAGTATTTAGGGATAATTTTCACTGTAAACTAGTATTTCTCTTTAGGATCTACCTAATATTTGCTAGCAATAATTACTGCATAAGATATATCAAGTCGTGTATATAGCATAGCATATATTAAGCTACCTATAGCTGATGCATATGGGATACTACACATCTTTTATCGCTCTTTATTAATCTTTGGACCCATATCTCTTGAGAGATAAAGACTTTGATTAAAGGGTAAAAGACCTCTCTTAGAGTTCTTTATTTCTTTTTAACATCTTTTCAATGTATAATTTTTGAGATAATCTAATTACCCTCTTTAATCTATATCTATGGATCCAAATCCCAAAAATATAAGTTGCATCTCTCAAATCTTTTATGAAAAAAATTTTGGATAGCTAGATTTTGACTTCTACCATCATGCACATATCATTGCCCATCAATAATATATTATCTATATATAATATTAAGAACATGATTGTATGATCTTTACTCCATTTATAAACACGTGATTCATCTAAATTTTTAATAAAACCAAACACTTTTACTATTTTATCAAATCTAATATTCTAACTTCTAGAGGCTTACTTCAATTCATAAATGATTTAATGTAATTTGTATACTTTATGTGGTTCAACAGTAAACACAAAACTAACTTACTATTTTATAAATAGGTTTTTCTCAATATAACCATTAAAGAATACTATCTTGACATCTATCTGTCAAATTTTATAATTATAGTATACAGTGATGGCTAGCATAATTTAGATGGATTTAATCATAGCAACGAACAAAAAGGTCTCCTCATAATCTAATTTTGATTTTTGAGTATAACTCTTTACAACCAACTGTGCTTTATAGGTCTCTACCTATCCATCTTTACTAATCTTTCTCTTAAAGATGCATTTATTGTTAATAAGAGCTATTCCTTCTAGAGGATCAATAAGTGCCCAGACTTGATTCACATGTATGGAATTCATTTTAAATTTTATTGTCTCTAGCCATCTTCTTGAATTTCTATCTAAGATTGCCTCTTTATAGATTCTAGGATCATTTCCATAATCTGTAACTCTCACTAAGTAAGATTTAAAATTTTGCTCGTTGAAAAATTCATATCGCTCTAGAACTATAGGAATTTTAGAAGATTTTTGAGTTAGAATGGGTTTAACAAGAATTAAAATCTGCTGACTAGACATTCTAATTTCAGTTTGGTCAGATTGATATTTAAAAAACTCTTCTTTTAATTTAATCTCTCTACTTATATCTCTTTCCTCTAGAAACTCTTTCTCTAGTGTGCATGCCTATTAATCAATATTTTTTTATTAAATAAAAAGTAGAATTGATATCCTAAATTATCTTTAGGATATCTAATAAACTGACCCATCTCTGATTTAGAATCAGATTTGATCAATTTGATATATGTAGAACAATCCCAGACTTTCAAATAATTTAGACTGGGCTTCTTACCATACCATATCTCATATAGGATTTTTTAGACTGATTTACTAGAAACTTTTTTTAAAATATATACAACAGTCTGCAAAGCATATCCCCACAAATATAATGGTAAGTTTATAAAACTAACCACTGATCACACCATATCTAATAAAGTACGATTCCTTCTCTCTGTTATAGTGTTATACTGAGGTGTATACAGAAGTGTCATCTGTGAAACAATTCTATTTTTTTTAAGAATTTTAAAAATTTAATACTCAAGTACTTACCTCTATGATTAAATCGCAGAACTTTTATACTTTTTTCTATTTAGTTTTTTACTTCATTTTTGAATTCTTCGAACTTTTCAAAGATTTCAGATTTGTATTTCATTAAATATACATATTCATACCTAAACGTATCATCAGTAAAGATAATAAAGTAATCAAAGTTCCCTCTAGCTATAGTACTAAATGGTTCACATACATCTGTATATACGAGGTCCAGTAATTCTTTTGACCTCTTACCTTTACTCCTAAAGGCAATTTGTTATTTTTTCTTGAAGACATGACTCACATATTAAAATAAGTTTAAAATCTAATAAAATTAATATTCCACTAGTTCTAAGTTGTGTGAGTCATCTATCTCCTATATGGCCTAGTCTATGATGCCATAAAAATTTAGAGTTGATTTCATTTTGAATTCTTTTATTCATAATAGAAGAAACTGAATAACTATTATTCATTCAAAGGACATACAAATTATTTGTATTAATTGCTTTGCCGATACATATGTTTTCAAAATGTAATATATATTTATTTTTGTTAAACTTATAGAATAACCATTATTATAACAAAAATTATGTTTCGTACAGCAAAAGCAAAATACAAAACATTCCCTTATTTCAAAATATGCCCGAATGATAACTGTAGTCTACACAAGCCTACATAAGTGGTATTAACTGTTGCTCTATTCACCATCCTTAAAGTGATCCCGTCGCCTGATAGTGTAGAACTATTTTATAGTATTTGTAATAACACACAAAAATAAGAAGTAGTAGCTGAGTTAAGCACCCATAAATGAATATCTAAATTAACACTTAATTTATATTTAATCACAAAACTACTATACATAGCTGCTTAGTCTTCTTACGGCTATCGAGGTATTAAGAATAATTCCTCTTTTAATGTCCTTTTATCCCGCAGTAAAAACACTTTCCTTTGGACTGTTTGGAAGATAAAGCCTTCTTAGTTTTTTTTTCTTAAGTCCAACTTTTAAACCTTGAGATGAGCACTGTGATCTCTTACCAGTCCTACTAGTAATTGCCATATGGATATTATCATGTCCCTTACCTTTCATATTCTACATATAATACTCTTAAAGCTCATTGAGCAACTCAGAAAGAGTACGCTTAATCCTATTCAAGTTAAAATTAGTAATAAAACCTTTAAAATTAGGTGAGAGTGACTATAGAATCAAATTCACCCCTAAACTATAATGTATCCGAATATTCCAAGCATCTAATTGTCCGAGAATATTAATCATCTTGATGACATAATCATCAAGCGATATTTTCTCCCTAAGTTTCATATTAAATAGGATAGCACACATCTTATACTCAACAATATAAGAATTTTCTCCATACAACTCTTGTAAGGATCTGTGTATTTCATATATAGATTGCATACTCTTATGTCATTCCTGTAACTCCCAATTCATAGATGCCAATATATAGAGTAATACTCTATGATTATTAGCATGTCATTTATTAAAGACTTCCTACTCCTGCTGAAGAGCATCCATCTCTAATGACATAGGCATCTCTGCCTCCAAAA
>JAWDEX010000018.1:8903500-8920251 GCA_035221805.1 Trichilia hirta | reverse complement strand
TTACTTTTGGCCTCCATACGTAGAGACTCATAGTAGAGAAAGAAGGGAGGTATTGTAGAGAACAAAAAACTTACAAGACCACGGTCGTTTGACCAAAATATTGAACTGCAATGCAAACACTAACAATTTCAATCAAAAGTCTTCCCATGCATGCTAACAACTTTGATGGTAGCTTCACCACACAGAATTCTCATTTGGTGAATTTTGCATGCAAAGTTGGCAAATGGTGAACTCCATGTACCTAATTGATCAAAGAATACTTCTTTCCAAAAGCATTAAACCAAACTAAAATCAAATAATACCAAATAAAATTGAATGTACAAGGACCTCAGAGTGGGTATAACAGCATGAAAGGGATTTAACAATCTTCCCGCAAACAATGAATAAATATCTGATATATACAACCAAGCAAACAGGGACGAGAGATTGAAATACAGAAATCAAAATTTTAAAAATTTTAGAAAAAGAAAAAAGAGAGTAGGTGGTTTGGGAATTATGTACTTGTCTTTAGGTCTCCAACTGAGTAGCAAGAAGGCGGTTGTACTCATCTACAATCTGTTATCAATTGCATAAATACCGATGAGCAGTGTTGCAAGACCCACAATGATTGATCATAGTTCAACAATGAACTTTAATACTCCCAAGTATCTTTCAGTTATATAGAAATCAATATATGCACTAGTTCCAATTGAAATGTTATAAGAAAACATACTGCTTCAACTTTGCTGTTGAAGATAGCCCCACTAATTCCAGAATCTTCACTAAATTCACAAGTACGACAATGCGCTTCATGTGACAAGCAAGGAGAGTTCATCTCGATTAACTTGCCATCAGCTTTTGGCTGGTTCAGTCGATGAATATAATTGTCACCAACATAATCCCAAATTTGTTGTGTTCTTAAATCAAGAGAGTAGCAATCCTGCATATCTTTCCAGTGCCTAACAGCATGCCCTTATATCTGTGCTCAGATAAAGGAGCGTCAATAATCAATATAAATTTCCAAATGGGGAGAAAAGCATGACTTGTAAAATAGGTAAAAAAATTAACAGTAATACTGACTTAAGAGTCTTCAAACGCAAAGTGATTAGAACAGGAAGAAAACCATGATGGATGTCATTACCTTTCACATCCCAGAAAACCACATATCAAACACACCCTGAGATTCTCCACTGTTCCTCAAACAGAACAAGCTGGTTTTTCATCCTGCTGCTGGCAAAATCAACAAACCTGATGGCAAAATAGAAGTTGAGAACAATGAAAAATGGAGCTCAATATTTAGGAAGTACAACATTCCAGGACAGGGTGACACATTTCTCATGATTGCCCTTTCTCTACCTTCACTTGTGTGACATAAGATATTAAATAGCAATGTAGATATTTAATTTAGTACTAAACCTAACTTCAGGAAAAAAATTGCCACCATAATCCGACGTCCAAGAACTCTTTTATACAAACCGTGTAACTCTAATACATGTAAAATCATCTGATAGAAGAAACCAGAACCACCAGATATCACATGCAATTTCTCAAACTCATGACTATACATATGAATAAAAACATTTTCTTACAGTTCTCATATTTTTTTAACATGCTTCTAAGAGGGGCCAAATGTAGTTTAAGTTTGGCTTCTTTAATCTCACTCATCTCAGCATAACGTTAGGGAAAGAGATTGCTGCAGCTGAACAAGTTAACCATCTTTCCTAAAATACAAAAGGAATATGAAGAGTTGTGGGTATATCATGAAGTTTCTGATGATATTGTGCTCTTGTGGTTTTGTTATTTTATCATCTATGATCATAAAAAGGTTACTTTCAATTGGAAGATGACAGCTTGGCCTAGTGTTATACCAGAAAATCAAGTTTGAGGATAAGAAAATACCCTCACTGAAGATGAAATTAAATCCTTGGCACTATTTGTTGCACACCAATGACATAGATTTTGCATGCAACGTCAAAAATAAAAGCACAAGCCAACCAGATGAGCTGGAACAATCTACACCAAAACAGAGAAAGTGGGAATGGGAGGAGTGCGAATTAGTTTACCTGGCAAGATAACTATGTCCGTTTTGCAGTGCATGAACAATGAAATATGGTCATAAATTGTACTCAGAATTCCGCTAGTGTCTGGGTCCAATCTCTCTAAGATATCAAAACAAATAATACGCAAACAGAAAACAATCAAATATGGCTAAGGAATGCACAAACTTGAATTGAAGAATAGTATGAATACCACTAAATCCGAGAACTACACAAAAAGTGTCTCCCCAAGACAAATTGGACGTGTAGGCAGCTCAGTAAATCCTGCTGGTGGGGTGCTAGCAATCTTGGCCAGTTCTGTGTATTCCACAGAAAGCATATATAGCATACGACATACCTCAGCCTATTAAACCGATGAAACTCTAGATTAAATCAATCACACATGCATGGAAACCAGTATAAGAGAAGCCAACTGACCTCACCATTGAAGTTGGTATAAAATTCATCAGCTGTCAACTGATCAACAAGCTTGATCAAAACACTGTATCGATCTTCCATCCCGTCATTCCTAATATTATTGGGAGGGATGAAATTAGCTTCATTCAGCAGATAGTAAGATTAATATAAAATAAATATAAAACAAATCTAAAATCATAATTATTAATTCATCTGCATAAAACCCAAGAAAGAAAACATCTTTACTAAATTTTATCTGACTCGGTGCTTGTATCGGTTGGGAATCAAATCTTTTCTCGTTGGTTAATTACATCAACAGTAAAATGAAAACTTACAATCTCAATAATAATTTCCTTAAAACTTTTCGACAAGTAACAAAACCTCGGTACAACAACGTTAAATTTTGATACATTCTCGTTTTGTTTAGACTAAGTCAAATATGTAAACAAAAAACCATGATCAGCCGTGAACAATATCATTAATAGTTACCTTATGAGACTGAGCTCGTCCTTACGGTCGATATGGGAGTCACAGAATCGGATGAATTCATCGGAGGAGAGGTAGTTTGGTATTGCAACCACAAAGAGACAGGTGGACGGAGAGTTAGGATCTTGTAGATAACTCTGCGACGTTCCCCGAAACAGGGGTGCCAATCCTCTTCGCTCGCTGAATTTAGGGTTAGGTTTAGGATCATCATTGGGGATTAATTGGCTGGCGTTGGTGGGTACGGTGGAGAAGCCGGTTTCTTCGACAATGATAGGGTGGTTGGCGTCCAGTCAGTGGACTCGGAGGACGAACATTTGTCAGGAATCAGTGAGTTGACAGTTGACTCGGTTTTGCGAAATGAACGGCTGTTGGTAGAAATGAAAGGGTAATGTTCGCGGGAACTCCGTGAAAATGCCGTTAGAAACAAATCTAATGTATGCATTGCATGTGATTCCCAAAATGTGGCCGGCTCCGTCGGTTGGTTTGCGAGCAATTTTTTTGAGCGTGTGAAAAAAAAAAAAAAAAAAGAATTAGAGTGATTGAGAAATTACATATTTAATTTAATTTAATTTCACATAAAATTTCAAGAATATTTATTTAAATAAAGAGTAAGTTATAAACTCATTAAAAAAATTATTTCTTTTTACTTTATACACTTAAATACTTAAGTCTTTAATTATAACTCTTTATTATATACGTTAATTTTTTTTTTCTGTACATATAAAAATATTTATTTTATTTAATTTTAAGTAATAAATTACTTTGCAAACTGTAAGTAGATAATGCCATAATATTTTAGCACAATGCAAAAATATGAATATTTGTGCAAATTAAACAAAATTTAACATTATACAAATTAACAACATGATCCATTAGAAGAAACAAATTATGAAAATTTACTCTATCACCTCAATTACAATATTAATACAACAATTAAGATATAAGTAAAGACAATATTTCATGAACTTCATTTCAAATAATTTATAAATTATAAAATTAATACGTAAAAAAATGCTTTTAAACTGTTTAAATTTTCTTAAAAATTAATTTTATAAATGAATTAATTGTAAAAGGACTGTGATAATTATTTTGATATTAAAAAAGGTTCATTGTTCAAAATAAACAAGTTATAGATGAATATTTATTAAATATTGAAAGTAATATATTTTATATATTTAGATTATCTTGTTCTTAATAGTAATTTCTATTAAATATTTTTTTATAATAATATTTTGATTAAAATACGAGTCATCTATAAAAAATGATTTAGCTTTAATAAAAGAAAACATTATTTCATTTATATATATATTTTTTGCAATAAGTATATTTTGTTATTTTCATATTTACACAAATTTTGAATTAAAAATTGTTGTGCTTTCCATTTATCTAAAGAATTATAAATAATTTAAGAATAATATTTAAAATACAAATTTATTATATAAATTATATGATATAAAATAATACCGTATAATATTATAGATTAACTAAAATTATATATGATTATAATTAATATAAATAAATATTATAAATTACGTAACGACTAACTAATATTAATATATCATGTACCAAAAAAATATCTTTATAATAAGTACTAAAATAAAATTTGGAATTCACTTCCTTAAAGAAAAAATTCATTTTTCTTAGTGTTAGATGTAGGTAACCAATGTAAAAAGAATAAGTGGAAGAAGCAAAAGCCCAAAACCCCGCGCCTCCCCTCCCCCCACACCCCCCCCCCACCCCCCGCCACGAAAAAAAAAAAAAAAAGAATAAGAAAATGCAAAAACATTAATTTAATCCGATGAATTACAAAAAATACAAAAATTTAACCGATAGGGTATTTGTCATTAAACAAACTATAAGTGTGATGTCGTGGATATTTTAGTCAGGAGGTATTTGAAATTTTAGAAATCATTGGGTGGAAAATGTCTTTCTACAAAAAAAACTCCTCCATCCAGCCGTTACTTGTGCGTGTCGATAACGTATAAAACGACTCCATTTTAATGTATTAGAATTTAATAGATGCCAACATGGACTTTTCGTCGTGTCAGTAAAACGGGGCCCCGTCGATATTCCTTCTCCCGCTCTCTCCATTTTCTGTACAACACGCAGAAAGAAGCATTTGCAACAGTATATACTATCGGTACGAGGCTCCGGTTCTCCTATCGTAGACTCTTGATCTCCGTCGTAAATCTACTGACTTTAAGTCAACAGATCTTCCATTTCTCAGTCAGATCCGACACTGTGTTTTTGCAAACCGGAAGTTGATACAACATCCAGAAAAAAGAAAAGAAGAAAGAAGAACGAAAAGAGGTAACAATTGCAGAAAACTTTCCTTGTACTATTTGATATTCTTAATTATAGTTATTATAGATAGACAAGAATGGCACCCAGCACTATCCGTAAAGCGATCGGTGCAGTGAAAGATCAAACAAGTATAAGCCTGGCCAAAGTGGCTGGTAACATAGCACCAGATCTAGAAGTTTTGGTTGTTAAAGCCACCAGCCATGATGATGAGCCAGCTGATGACAAGTATGTCAGAGAAATAATAAATCTGATGTCTTATTCTAGAGGATATGTTAGTGCATGCGTTGCCACTATATCAAAAAGATTGAGTAAAACTCATGATTGGATTGTGGCGGTAAAGGCACTGATGCTTGTGCACAAACTTTTGTTAGATGGGCCTTTGTTGTTTGACGAGGAGATTGTGTATGCAACGAGGAGAGGGATGCGGGTCTTGAATATGTCCGATTTTAGAGATGAGGCACATTCTAATTCGTGGGATCATGGCGGGTTTGTGAGGTTTTATGCCATGTATTTGGATGAGAAGGTGGAATTTGCAGTTTATGAGAAGAAAGCGAGAGGAGGAGAAGGGAAATTTGAGGAAAGAGATGATGGGACTAGGGATGATTTTGATCGTGGGTTGGGAACAAGATCAATGTCATATGGTGATGTGAGCGAGTCTGTGAGGAGAGAGGAGAGAAAAGAGGCTACTCCAATTCGGGAAATGAGGCCTGAGAGGGTTTTAGGGAGGTTGAATCAATTGTTGAGGATTCTTGATAGGGTTTTGGCTTGTAAGCCAACTGGTGCAGCAAAGAATTTTAGGTTGGTCCTTGTTGCACTTTATTTGGTTGTGAAGGAGAGTTTTGGGTTATATGTTCAGATATGTGAGGCTTTGGGGGTGTTGTTGGATAAATTTGCAGGGATGGAGTATGCAGACTGTGTTAGGGGTTTTGATGCTTATGTTACTGCTTCAAAGATGATTGATGAACTTGTGGTCTTTTATGGTTGGTGTAAGGATATTGGGATTGCAAGATCATCCGAGTTCCCAGAGGTGCAGAGGATTACCGATAAGCTTTTGGGAACACTTGACGGTTTCTTGAATGAAATGGCAAATCGCCCAAAAGGCCCTGAAACAATTAGAGAGGAGAAACCTTGTGTTATCAAAGAGCCAGAACCGAATATGGATGAGGTCAAGGCTCTTCCTCCTCCGGAGAATTTCACTCCACCACCACCACCTGCGCCTCAGCAACCTCCTAAGCCACAACCTCAACGGGTGACAGAGGATTTGGTGAACTTGAAGGATGATGGTATTTCAGCTGATGAGCAAGGCAACAAATTGGCATTGGCTCTGTTCAATGGGCCACTAACAACAAATACAAATGGTTCATGGGAAGCATTCCCATCAAATGGAGAGCCTGAGATGACTTCTGCATGGCAAACACCAGCTGTTGAGAGTGGTAAAGCAGATTGGGAACTAGCTTTAGTGGAATCAGCCAGTAATCTATCGAGGCAGAAAGCTGCATATGCAGGTGGATTTGATCCATTGTTGTTAAACGGCATGTATGATCAAGGGGCAGTAAGACAGCATGTGAGCACTACTCAACTGAGTGGTGGAAGTGCAAGCAGCGTGACATTACCTGGGCCAGGCAAGGCTACTACACCAGTACTTGCACTACCGGCCCCTGATGGAACAGTCCAAACTTTGGGGAATGTAGACCCATTTGCTGCATCCCTGTCTGTGCCACCTCCATCATATGTGCAGATGGCAGAAATTGAGATTAAACAGCAGTTGCTTGTGCAGGAACAGCAGCTCTGGCAGCAGTATGGAAGAGATGGGATGCAAGGCCAAGTGAGTTTGGCCAAGATTTCTAGTGGCCCTGGCTACTATGGACCTAGCCCTCCTCCATCAATAATGCCTTATGGGATGCCACAGGTTTCTGGCACGGGGCAGCCTGGAGGTTATTACTATGCACCCTACTGAATTTTGGTTGTGTTGAGGGCTACTTGGGTGTTCCTTGGTATGAAGTGCATCAGTACATTCCTTTTTTGGAAGATTATCTTTATCCTCCAATGTTCTATTAATCATTTTCTTTGTGTGCTTACCTGCATAGGATAGGATCGAATGAAACATGTAGGGTTTGAAACAGAATACAGTAGAAGATGGATATCTTTTACAATTTTCTATAGTTTGTAATATTTATACGGTTATGAAAAAAGCTAGAGTATTTCCGCCACCCATTATTTTGATCCTAGATTGTTATGCAGATTAATTGTAGATTGAGAAGTGTTTCACAAACTTCATCCAATTGTTGAGGACAACTTCATTGATACCTTGTTGGAGTGATGTAAGATGTATAGGAATCTGGCTTCCTCCGGGTAGAAATATTAAATCATTTTGGAACAATTCAAATTTTTATGTCATTTCGGTCACGGGGTCAGGTCTTTTAGATTAGTTCAACTTGGCTTGGTAATGGTAAGGCCTGTTTGTCCTTCTTTTGAAGAATCGGAGCATTCAAAATGTCAAATAACTGAATTACTTGATCTTTATCTCCAATTGAGTTACTCATAGCACTAAAAACATTTTTCACCTATTTAATTCCCTCAAATGAGTCTCTTCCCAGCCAATATAAAATTAAGATTAAATAAAACATGAACCCCAAGCCAAGCTCACTCTTATTATATTACAAATTGTTCGATTCTCAGATGAGATCATGCTGATTATTTAAAATTTTTATTTTATGTTATCATATTAGATGAATTTTTTTGTTCAATTCGATAGTTGTATAATAATAAAATAAAATTTCAAATGTCTTAAAATAAATACAATAGAAAAGCAGCAGATTTTATTCTCTAAAATTGAATGCTTGATTTTTCTTACTGCCACATCATTTCCTGTGTCCTAATTATACGATGGGCCTTAAAAACCCCAGCACCCTAATTTACTGAAATGTACGCTAACAAACCCTGCAGTTACGACGCCCCTCGGACATGTCAAACGTCGTTGTTCTTGATAACGGTGGCGGCCTTATAAAAGCTGGTCATGGCGGCGAGCGTGACCCCACCGTCGTAATTCCCAACTGCCTCTATCGCCCACTCTCCTCCAAAAAATTCATCCACCCTTCTCCCACCAATGCCACCAACACCGAAGACCTGACATCGGCTGCTGTCCGACGCCCCGTCGACCGCGGTTACCTCATCAACACTGACCTCCAGCGTGACATCTGGGCACACCTCTTCTCCTCTCTTCTCCACGTCACCCCCTCCGCCTCCTCTCTCCTCCTAACCGAACCACTCTTCACGCTCCCCTCCGTCCAGCGATCCACCGACGAGCTTGTCTTTGAAGACTTCAACTTCAAGTCGCTGTTCGTGGCGGACTCACCATCTCTGGTGCACTTATACGAGGCCAGTAGGAGGCCGTACGGGCTGGTGTCAAAAGCGCAATGTAGCCTGGTAGTTGACTGCGGGTTCAGCTTCACGCACGCGGCGCCAGTGTTTCAGAATTTCACGGTGAATTATGCGGTGAAGAGGATTGACTTGGGTGGGAAGGCGTTGACTAATTACTTGAAGGAGCTGGTTTCGTATCGGGCTGTTAATGTTATGGATGAAACTTTCATTATCGATGATGTTAAGGAAAAGTTGTGCTTTGTCTCGCTCGATGTCCCACGTGATCTTCATATCGCCAGGTGTTTTTCTGTTTGAATTGTTCTTTATTAAAATTAAACTGATTTGATTATCCAGTTTAGTTGATTAAATGAGAGAGCTGAACTGGGAATGAAGTAGGAGTCATCTAGCTTCTGAGAAATTTAAAGCTTTATTAGATAGGTTTTTTGTTCACGACTTTATTTTAATTGTTAGTTTCCTCTGTTCTTATTTCTTTCTGTTTTTTTGGCAACAAAATTCAAATGGGCATCCACGAATTAATTATGTGTTTGCAGTTATGTTTGTTTGTGAAGTCTCTAGAGAGTTATAATGATTTTACACGGATTTCACAAATTATGACTGACAGTAATAATGAATATAAACAGCTTATCAACTTTTTGTATTTAATTTTCACTAACTGAAAGAGGAAAACCTTTTGTCATTGCAATGCATGTGTCTTGTATTTCAAGAGTTGACAGTTATGTTCTCTAATAATATATGTATATGTGTTTGGAAATATCTTGTAGGAAATGTGGGAAGGACAGTCTTTTGCGGTGCACGTATGTCCTTCCTGATGGTGTCACACACACAAAGGGCTTTGTTAAAGACCCCGATGCAGCTAAGAGGTATCTTAGTGCAAGTGATGGATCTCTATCTCAACCATCAGAAAAGGAGAAGGATGTGGATCGAACAGAAGTTATGAAGGAGGCAAGAGACAGAAAGAGAATTGATTTGACAAGAAATGTACTATTCCATCTTCTTTGATAATTAAGTTAACTTCTCAACTTTAGTAAATACTAAATTACAACTTTGTATTATCTGTAAAGGAGTTTGACTTGACAAATGAGCGCTTTCTTGTCCCGGAGATGATCTTTCAACCAGCAGATTTGGGTATGGATCTCAGATGAGTAATGTAAATGTCTTAATGATTATCATTGTAACTTGTAAAACATGGGTTGAGCATGTTTGAATGTGTTGTAGTGCAGTGAGAATACAGAAAATTCATCTTTCCTTTGCATTCTGTTTGTGTACCTGTGAGCCTTACAAATTTGCTAATTTGGACCTTTTATTTTTCCAGGAATGAATGAGGCTGGACTAGCTGAGTGCATTGTTCGAGCTGTTAACTCTTGTCAACCTTGTCTTCAATCTGTACTCTATGAAAGGTTGTTTCATGAAGTTGCTGAGAATTAAGTTTTAGAAATATAAGTATTTTTTAATTTAATTTTTCTCTATTTGGGCAGCATTATATTAACCGGGGGAAGCACATTATTTCCTTGCTTTGCTGAGAGACTGTAAGCTCTAACCTTTCTGTCTGTATACGAGAATTAATGTGGAGACAATATCAAGAAATATTTGTGTGTCAAATTGCAGAGAAAGGGAGCTTCGGCCTCTAGTCCCTGATGACTATCTTGTGAAGATAACAACTCAAGAAGAGTATTCACATCATCTAAAAATACTGCTACATTTTCTTTAAAAGCCATCACTTCCCAATTAGTAAATCATTGTACTTTCCAGTCCCATATTAGGTGTGTGGCGTGGAGGATCACTTTTGGCTTCCAGTCCTGAGTTTGAAGCAATGTGTGTCACAAAGGCCGATTATGAGGAGCATGGATCCGCTCGATGTCGTAGGCGGTTCTTTCATTGATATCACATAATTTCAAAGGTATGACGTGCCAATAATTCTATCTTTATTTAAACTCTGGCTAGGAAACCTGAAGGATAGGGATGAAGGCCATTTAAACTGTTAATAAGACTCAATTTAATTTTGTTTTGTATTTCTTATAGCTTTGTGGCAGCTGGATGGTGCACAAGGATTTAGGCTGCTGGGCATCCGCTGTCTTATTGGCTGTTGTTCCGACTGTTGAACAGGAGAAAGATGATAGTTTGTCCCAATGCCCCTTTTATGTTAGGGGAGAAACCTCCGCTGTTGTCTTTACAGATACAACATGCTCTGCTATTGAGAAATGGAAAATAAGCAGAGTAATAAAACCTACCATCTAGCATCTTGGATGTTTCCTCCTAGTGAACACCCTTGGTGGTGAATTTTGTTTACATCCCTTTGCTAGATAAGTAAACTGATATGATACCAATAGATCAATGCATTGTTTGAGAAATATGAAAAACAAAGAAGCGGTTGCATCACATGATTAGTGGATCCATGTTAGCAGATTTACATCTCTACTCAAAATAATTCCGAGATGTCCTTCCAATTTGGGTTGTGAGGTGCCAGTTGTGTTAGCTGCCTTCTTTTTAGCCCACTGCATGGTCGAGGTTCCATATAAAAGATAATTAGTGTTAAATTATATCCAAATAACCTAATTTAGAGCTTTTGGAGATGGAAAGAGGTGGATTTGTTATTTAGTGATGGCAATTCATAATTGTAATGCCATTTTTTCAATGATGATATAAATCTTCCTTCTTTTATTTTGATGCTGCATGTATGTTTACGGTTTCATTTCGGCTAGAGTAATACGTTGGCAATTGGTTGGTAATTTTGATTAGGTTCTGTGAATAGTATCCATCTTGAAAGCGCTATGAATCGGGTTTCTTATAACAGAAGTCTACTCCATTTACTTTGATTTTCTTGCAGTGATGGGCACTTTGGGGCACCAAATTAGAACTGTTTTCAAATGGATGGATTAAATATATTTTACTCATATTAATTGTATTGTGTTACATTTAATAGTGTATTATGTTTAGTATTGTATTAAATCGTTAAATATTATGTGTATTATTATATTATTTTTTATTACTGTTTCTTTTATCAAGTAATTTAATAAAATGTACCGTTGCCTAAGACTGAAACAATGAAATCTCAAATATATAACATTAGACTTTGAACATGGAATTATTTGAAATATACTTGGAGCAATCTTTAAATATAATTTATGAGGTCAACTTAAAATGGTGAATCCCGTAGTTATTAATTTGAACCTTAAAAGTATACTGTTTCATTTATGTTTGACAGGCATGCAGGAACCCCTGCATAGTAGCCAAACTATATTTATATACATATGTATAAAACTAACGAGTATGTCATCAAATTTTTTTGAAATTTACCAAGACTGTTACGTCTATGCAAATTACCTGACGGTTGTCAATGCTGACAATGGAATGATAACATTGGGAGAAAATCGTAAATGAAAAAATGCCACGAGTGGCTGACTATAAAGAATATGATTCATTGATTTTTTTACTTTCTGTTACTCAAGTCCAAACAATCAATATTCTGAAAAGGGCAGCATTTGGAATGTATACTAACATGCATACTGCATAAATGTATGTATAGTAACATTGACGCCCACGCCCACCACCGACGATCCAGAAAGTTGAGTGGCGTCCAAAACTTTGCAAATGATCTACAGCATTACCATCTTTCCATAATGTCTACAGCCAACTTCGTCAAAAGCCATTCTGCGATATTTTGATTGCAATCAAGTGAATTTGATTTCTAACAGATAGATACGTTTTCTCCCGGTGTCAACTGTCACCAGATTGAGCGTGAATCCAATCTCAAAAGAGGGTGACATAACCCAGATGGAATCTCTTCATCTGACCATAGCCTATTAGTCTAATGAACAAGCCGTCACTTTCCCACTGATAACACAAATATGGCCAAAACTGCTTACCTATCCATTTGAACCGATTGATCATCCTGAGAATGGCTGAGACTCCAGGCACAAATGCACCGACTTTCTTTGATATTGACAAAAATATTCTCCGACTGCAATGAAATACTCATTCTCTGGGCTTAACCCAGGTAAATTAACTGGCATATTGTTGATCAAAGACCCTGACTCATCATCCAAATTCTCCCGATTGGCAATAATTTCTGCGTAGGTTTCACAACAAGCAAGTATAAACATTGCAGCTGTGTTGGGTGGTTGTGCCCCACGAAGTGCTTCCAATGCCTCTTGCAATGCACCACCTGTGACATACAAAATAAGTGCCCTGCTTTGGCCATAATTAAACCTCAGAACACAGCACAGTAAAAGATTTTGATAAAGGGACCAGAAAACGAAAAATAGTGATACCTCCACAAATGTTCAACATGAAGGACATGATCAGCCCACCTTTGCAGTGCCCTGTAAGAAAACAAAATATGAAATCGTAGTAATCTAACTTTTAACCATCTTCTCAATAACGTGACAGCCAATTAGGCAGCAATCAAAGAGAATATAAATCTGAAGCCTAAATGATCAAGAAAATGTAAAATACAAAACCAGCAAGTGAAGAATAAACTTTCTTTTTTACCAACTTGAAAGGAAGAGTAGCATTACATCATCTTTATGTTTTTATACTAAATGAGATCGAATTTTAATTAATTATGAAAAAGATAAACCAAGAAATTGTTCTTTACAATTGTATAATGTGAGAAGATGCAAGCCTCACATGTTCATGTGATTTAAAGGGAAAAGCACTCTTGTTTTAGGGGTAGCAGCATCACTAAGATGATAAATTTTTCCAAGATGAGCATTTTATGCTAACAGGCTTTTCTTCATCATTTTTCTCATTCAATTACCATGGTGAGTTAAGACCTAAACCCAGATCAAGAACTATCAAAATAATAAAAATATACTATCTACCTTGCAATTTTAAAGCCAGACCTTAGATCTACCATGACGGCTACTGCAGCAACTAATAGGAAACAAAGTAGACAAGGAATTTTAGAACTAAAATAAATACTCAGGTGGAGGAAGCTCTCATTGCGAATACAATGAGCAGTATCAACCAGGCAGGATGGGTGACTTAGTCCGAGTCAAATTATAAAAAAAAAAAAATAAAGAAAATAAAGAAGAAGAAAATTAGTTATGGCAAAGAGACAAGACAATGAAAAAAAAAGTATAGTGGAGAAATAGCTTTGTACATGCCCAAATGGCAACGTGCAACCAATCCCAGTAGGATGGATTAAGGCTTTGTAGAATTT
The DNA here is from genome assembly GCA_035221805.1 of Trichilia hirta. Classification (NCBI taxonomy): domain Eukaryota; kingdom Viridiplantae; phylum Streptophyta; class Magnoliopsida; order Sapindales; family Meliaceae; genus Trichilia; species Trichilia hirta. The sequence goes on along the minus strand of JAWDEX010000018.1, from coordinate 8,906,487 downwards.
GTTCTGATGCTATTGATATTGAATGGGTATAAAAGATAATGTTAAAATTTTGTAAATCAAAAAGGAAACCTCAGAAGTTTTTCATGATTAAAGAATTGGAGACTTTGCATAATCAGATCCCTTCAAATGAGTGGCAGCGAAAGTTACAGCATCAGTCCAGCATCTTGCAACTGCAAAAATTAATCCAGCAAAAGAAAGTAAACTAGGTTGACCAGTTCTTCATGTCTAATGTTTTTCAGAGGAGCCCCATTGTCTTTCTATTAGTACCCAACCCGCAAAGCAATTTCCAAACTAAGGATATGTACATCTTTATATAGATGAACTTGCTATCAACCTAACAGTGCAGCTTGGAGGGATGAAACCCTTTTCGCATGTATTTTTCTATTTTGTTCAGCTAGTGAAGCACAGGGGTTTATATCCTTGTAAAGTATCACCAAAGGTGAATGACCCCCCATGATCACATTATAAACCACCTTAAGTTTTATCACCCTTCACCAGCCAGATAAGAGACTATTTTGCAAAAATAGAGGAAAAAAAAGATGGATCTAACTCTACATGCACTATTAATTCTATGTACTGTGAAAAGTTCCAGCAACTTCTGTATATCTTAAGAAAGTCAGTGGAAAGGCCATACGTTCTGATGCCTATGTATGCTACCCTGCCAACAACCCATTCACCCACCCCTCCCAAACACCACCACCACAAAAAGATTGTGTATCTCATTCTCAAATCCATTTCATTAATTTTCCAGCTTATATATTGTAAACTGAAAACCACCCGGTGAAATTATAATAGAAAAGTTTTGTTAAGTATATTTCTTCTTAAAAGAGTACTAGGGTCTAATTAAACTTCTTGTTTAAATAAGATTAGTATTTCCTAGTTAATTTTGGTTTCTGCCTGCATGCTTGTACAAAATTTAATAAGTTAATAAACCAGTTCATTATTTTTAACATAACCCATCATCATAACTTAACCCTTTCATCCCAACTAATTGTCAAAACACAATAAATCAACAGAACTCAATGTCCCTTCTAAAGTTCTAAGGGTGAACGACAATATGAAAATAAATCCAGAAACTCCAAAAAAACTAGGGTAGACTGGAATATGTGTTCTCAATTTCAGCTTGAACCTATATATGCTCATTCATTTTTCAAATTTTTTGTTGGTGCAGTCACTCTTCAGTGTGCAACAGAACATACAGAGAATGGGGCCAAGCTAACGTCCAATATGGAAATACAATTAGCAGTATCATCACTGCCTGAAAATTTTACTCCAAGCAGTGAATAAAGCAAAAAAATGAGGAATTGGAGGTCCTTGAATAGAGAGATCAAGGTTCAAGAGTTCAACAGGAAAGGAGTGAAGTTTCAATAGAATATAAGCAGAAGAGAAACCTGTGAACAAGCCTCTTGATGCCTTCCAACAGCACAAAGAAGATGAGTGCCAGACAATGACGTGTCATTCCTGACCATATTGGCTGCAACAACCTAGATGATCATATAGTCATAAGAAGCCAACATAAACATGCAGGTTAACCAGGTTTTAAGTCAAACAAAAGCATTTCCTGTTCAGCGCTCACCTTTACCGCAAGTTCAAGAAGAGACCTTGACACAGCAGAAGAAAGAGCAACAGCACGTAGAGCATTTGCATAGAAGTAAGGACTATCTGGAGAAGTGGAAAGCAATAAACTCACTGCTGCTTCTAAGTTTCCAACTGACACAAGCCTGCCACAAAAAATATGTACAATTATAACCTCCTAGAACATCCTATAAGCCCACGAGCCTGGGCTAGGGACACTGATATACTGAAGTCCATTCAAAGGGATAACAAACTTAAGAGAAGTTTTAAAACATTATTGCGAAGGACTCGGATATACCATAGCATTTACTGAATCCTGGGCCTCATCAAAATCATAAAGCTATTATAGTACAAACTAGATTTATCTATAGCTCCAAGTAGCTGGTTGCAGCCAGGTTAAAGACAAAGCCCAACAGATTCTATGTGTAAAGAAACAGTTTAAATTTTGCAAGACAGTCAGCCAATGGAAGCTGCATGAAGGAAGTTCATACTAGTCCTGTGCTTGAACTCGATTAAGAGATTGGCATAGCCAGGTCTTTACTTCATCAAATGGGTTTACATGGTCAGAGGCCAGCGTAGTTTATCATGTCCATATACTTTGATTTGAAACTTCGACATTTTTTTCTGCTATAGCAGTATTTCTTGTACAATACAACAAAAAATAAGTTTAAAGACTGACTGGATGATTTGGGTATACAACATAACTGTAGACTAAAGTTGGGATCATAATGAATATATACCCACCAGTCACTACCAGGACATTTCTCTCCAGTTAATTCCATCCTATACTATCTCCAGTTAAGTCCTGAAAGATGAAGCTACGGTAAAGCCTATATCCATTAGCTTTCAACATATTACCAACTCAAAACAAACAATTGAATCACATGAACTCGACAAGAATAAACTAGAAAGATTAATCTGGTAACTTACTCATGTACACGGTTCTGAACAGCATCTTCTCCCTCCAATTTCTCATGCCAAGGAATACGTTCAGCAGCAGTTTCCCACAACTCTTCTTGTCCAAAAGCCATTAATCTAAGTTGACCTTGACTCTGCTAACAACAAAGTCCAATGTAGAATAGAGAAGAAGAAACAATTAGCTTTATCAATGTCCAAAACATGGAATATGAGGAACAAGAGATATATGAAAATAGTAACTGAACTGAAATTTTCCAGAGCAATCCATAATGGTTGAAACATGGACTTACCAATGAATCCCTTTTCTCAGCTCCTGGTGTTGACTTTCCCTTCGACGTAATCCTACTCAGTATAGCTGAATCTTCAAGCCCTGAATTAGAGGCAGGGTGGGGAGCTTTTTGTGGAGACCTCTTTAATTTACATGTCAAATGATTAAGAGCACGAGGTAATTGTAACCAAAAAAGTGCTTCAGAGGTTTCACCAAAGATTGCAGC
>JAWDEX010000018.1:8881599-8892762 GCA_035221805.1 Trichilia hirta | reverse complement strand
CTTAATGTATTTATAAATATTTGTGTTGAATTATTGCTTTCTTTCTCCATATATACCTAACAAGAAATAACATTTTAGATCCTGATAAAAGTAAGCTAGGCTTAACTTCTGTGATCAGTTCCTCTCCTAGTGTTATTTTTCTAAAATTATTTGATTTTATTTCTGGGGTTTGCTGATTTTGTTTCAGTCAGGTCTCCATCGTAGAGACTTTCTTTTAACTCCTTTTGCAGTCAAAGAAAAGTCATATTTGCAGGTCCAGAAGTTTTAACGACCAGAGAGAGGGATTATTGGTATTTTAGGAAAAATAAAGAGGGTTATAACGTCAAACCAAACTTTGGATGATAAAATCATGAGGACAACTCGTTCAATCCATTGATTTTCTACTGTGTAGCTACCATACCTTTGCCTCGGCCAAAGCTATGTATATCAAATAGCTTCCATCTTCAATTAATGAGGAAAGAACATGAACAAACTTCTCAGTATGATGTATATTCTAGAGAAAATCCAACCACAAGAACACGAGCTGTCACCAAACACCCACAATTTTTCTATTTTTGGGCCACCATAGCAAGAGCTTTGTCATATTTCTTTGTTTTTCTCTCTCTCTCTTTTTTTTTTTTTTTTTCATGATATAAGTTTTGTGTTTGATTTTGAGTTAGCGATCAGAACTGAAGAAGATCAGGATTAGAATTCAAATTTCTGAAATTTGTTTCTGATCTGTTTTTTTTCTAATCTTAGTCTTCACTTTCGTAGTCACAATTTTATCTTGCAAACCTAAAACCGGAAGAATCATCGGTTAATTATTGGATGCACGCAGGTGAGTGTTCCTTGCAACAGCTTATTTGATATCGTGACCGTCAAATGCGGGTACTGCACCAATCTATGGTCCGTGAATATGGCAGCTGCGTTTCAGTCACTGTCATGGCAAGATGTTCAGGTGGTATGATATATAATATATTAAATCCGGCTCCATATATCAGCTAACTTTAGAGGGCATTTATAGCCTCAGAAATCTAGGGTTTTCTGGGCATTACTCTTTTGAGGAAAAGGAAGCCTTCACGACACAGATCGACTTTTCCAAAGCATTTATCTCTTAAATGGTTACGTTACTGGGAAACCTACCAGCCGCCATAACCAAAACCTATGTTTTGTGCCTTTTGTAGAGCTGGGTTTTGCGGCATAAGCTGTATTATGCGTCAGGACTGTCTTCAGTTCTTAACCCTTCTAAGGCTCAGCTTCACAATTCTCTCCTTAGTAGGGTTTACTTAAGCCAGTCAATACTTTCCAAAGGCTAGCACCTCGAGATTTGATTGACATGAAAGATAAGCATCTAAGTTTAATGATTTCTTTTGAAGAGCTTTGTCCTCTCCTATGGAAACATAGCTAAGATTAACTCTGGCTTTCAGATCTGATAGCCCAAGTCCTCGTCTCTTAGATAGATATATATACATACATGATTCTGCTTTCAGTTCATATGTTACAAATCTAACGGATTCAGTCACTTCAATGCTGGTTTCTCTTTTTTCTTTTTCTCTCTCATAAAATGTCATTTCAACTCTTTTGGAAACTTCTCTCCACTATTATTTTGAACCCATAGCCCATACAAGCATGTAGAACTACTATTCCCCTGAACATAAAAGACGTGCGTTTCATTTCTTCTTTCTTTTACTATCTAACTATTAATTATTTATAAATCACTTAATAGTAAGGAGCCAATTAGTGGAAAGTCTATCCCTTGTAGCACAATTAAGAGCACTAAAAAGTGTTTAAATCCCTTGATTGCAAACTAATTTTCCTGATCAGGGGACTTTAACAAGCGATAATCTTCTGTTCTGTTTTGTTGAATTATTTGTTCAAATTTTTAAATGTCTATCAGACTCCAAATTCCGCCTCACCAGAGTACAGAATTCGTCTGGGCTCCTCATCTAAATGCAACAACGAGATAACAATGCGAGCACCGACAAACAACACTACTGAGCAAAGGATCGTGAATCGACGTGAGTCAACCATAAGTTTTGACAGTGTGTTTTCGTATCACTTCCAATCGTTTATTTGTTTTTCTTAAATTTTTTTTTATATGTTACTCATGAGCTGTTATTTTCATGCTCAGCTCCCGAGAAGAGGCCAAGAGTCCCTTCTGCTTATAACCAGTTTATAAAGTAATGAAACTGTAATTATTTCATATTTAATATCTTCAAGCTTTATTATTCATAATTGATTTTAAGGAAAGATGTTACAATGTAGAGAGGAGATTCAGAGGATTAAGGCTAATAACCCGGATATCAGCCACAGGGAAGCATTCAGCACTGCTGCCAAGAATGTAATTCGGCCAACTACAAATTAATTAAGAAACTTTTCTAATACAATTGACTCATAAATTATCACATCAATTTTTTCTTTGTTATTAACCATCATACTTATGTTTTTATTAGTGGGCACACTTCCCTCATATCCATTTTGGGCTGACGCTGGAGACCAACAATCAAGCTAAGCTGGATGATGTAAGTACTTGAGTTAATATAAGTATATAATTTTTGTAATATACCTCTTGGGTTGTCCCGATGGTAATTAAGAAGGGAATGACAACGAAAGTTTTTTCTTGTCTAAAGTGGTTTAGTGTAACTGAAGAGATATTATTAGGATAGTTCAAGAAAAAAATTTTACCTTGATTGTTCGCCTACATTGATTTGCTTCATATTGTGGCTACTAATTCACTTGAAAGAAACCAAGTTCATGAACAGTTTAAATGCGTAGTTAGAATTAATCGTAAGCTAATTTATGAAGTATATTAAATGTGAGGATCAATTTCATGTACCATTAGTAATAACAGTACTTAGCCACTGAAATTAGCGGTTTCTACAATCTTCGGATTGCTAGTTAGCATATTTGAGAACAGTAATGTTGATAAATTCTCATACATATAGTATGAAAATTCAACACATCTTGCTTTTGTTATTTACTCAATATTATCATAAATTTTTGCAGGCTTCTGAGAAGCGTCTTATGTCAAGGTCTACACTACTTAATAAATGATAGTCTTGAGTTTTCAAGACCGCTTCCCTGAAGTCTCAGCTGGTGAAGCAAAGAAAGATTTGACTTCAATGTGTTGAAATATCTAAACCCTCGTTTACTATTATTTGTTACAAGTTGTTTAACTGGAGGACGTTATTTATTTTTGAAGAAGTAAGCTACTTTCGTTTGTTGCATAATTTGTCAAATAGCTTATAAATTTCTAAAATAATTTTATCCCAAGCAGTTTATAATTATTTTTACATAAATAGTTAATTTACGTTGGAAATATATTGTTTATTAATGTGTGTGTCCATTGTCCACCAGGAAATAATAAATTGTCCGTGCAATGTGAATGGTATATTCAGGTTAATATTTTATAAAACGAGAAACGTATTAAGATAGTACGTAAAGATACATGTAATATATAAAGAAGCCTTGGTGTTCAGATCGTATCTAGGTCAAATATAGGTTTGCATAGGTGCTAAGGTTCTGATTTTGCTTATTTGAAAAAAAAAAAAACTAAAATCCTGGTCTTTGAAAAGGATAATCAAAATTCCAGCAAGTTTTTGTTCTAATATTTGCAAAGTAAATTATTCACTATAATACTTAATTTTTCTGAGAAAGAAAACAATGGTACCTCGATTCATTATTTGTGTAATCTTTTAATTAACCCATGCATGGTGTGGTTTTAATATATATCAATCATTTTTCTCTCTTTGTTTTATTTTCTTAAGGATTTTCACACACCCTAGCTAACTCCGCCCTAACCTATACAGAAGCACAGATTTAAGAATTTCTCTTCACCTGCAACATATCTAACTAGTTCACTACACTGTTTTGTTGAAGACAATATATATTTAAATTTTCTTTACAAGCATAAGGTAATTTTTCCGTTCATTTATCATGGAACTTAAAGCATCATGTAGCTAATGAAATCAAACTTTGGACATTAATCTTGACTGTGGCCGGCTTGCTCCGTATCCAGTATTAGTTCCCTCAAATGAATTTCAAGCCAATTCATAGAGCTATACACTGGCAACTATTATTTCATGATGATTAATTACGTCCTCCATACACTTCAATTCTCAGCCACAAGTGCAAGATTATATTGAGGATCTTTTAAGTTCCTGATAATCAATCTTTTTGAACCAAGAGTCATTGAAGATTGAACTGGATATCTGTCTATCTATCTAACATCAATACAAATAATTTTCTAATTCTGACCACATGGTAAAATGGTCCTAACTACAGTAAAACATTTGGTAGAGTGACGAAATATTTTCCTCAATTAACATAACATTTGGTAAACAATTACACACGAAAGTCACAATTGATGTTTTTGAAACGCATGAAATCTGATCTTCACTTCAAGATGCATAAAGTGAAATTTCAGAAAAGTGGGGAGAAAATGGGGCAAGTTGCATGAACTATCACATGCCATTTTTTCCTTCTTCTGAAGGTAGATATATATAATAAACAAACAGATTTTTCCATTTTTAATATCCTTGGATTTTCGAATGAAATGGATTCCCTTTCTCTTTCAGAAAGTAAGTATCAAAGAAAAGACTTTGTCTGTCCAAGCATATCTTTAGCTTACAACTCATAAAACCATCCATGCATGACCCTTGTGAAAAGTAGGTCATGGACCACCATTTTTGGCTCCCGGCATTTCCCATCTCAACATTCACAGAGAATCCTCCACGTAGAAAAATTACTAAAGCTGGAGGAAGCACTTTTGCAGATTATTTCAACATTTTGATTTCATCGAATCGCTTACTGGTTGGTAACTGGTCAAAGTTTATTATTACTTCCAATCAAATTGTGTATCTGATGAATGCCTTTTATGAGTTTTCGTTTATAATTAAAGAAAAGAAGGACTGCATTTATCCATACAGAGTTATTACCGCAAAATCTTTCTTATTATGCCCTTGTCAAATGAAGTGGACATGTGGTGACCACCGCTATAAAAAAAAACAAGTCTATAATTCAATATCATCTTTTCACTTTAATCATTGCTCATTTCCTCATATTGCATTGCATTCCTTATGATATTGGTTTACTTAAAATTATAGCACTTGTTTTTAGAACAATTAACTTTGTACGCGTAGCGTAACTATCTTGTCCTTATTTCAAAATATGCATTATCATTCTTCTGCTGAACCGAATCAAACTACTCATGCATTGGTCTGCAACTTCTGGAGCTTACAATTTATGTATGTATATTAAGGAGATTCAGGCTTTACTCCTATCTAATTTGTAGAGAGCACCATGCTCCCATTTTTTATGATTAGTTTCCTTATGTTAGTTTTCATTTTCATCCGAAACACAGCTCGTGCTCTAATGTTTATACCTTTTCTTCTCGATTTTTTTTTTTTTTTGTTTGTTTTGGCTCTTATTTTCTAAAGGAAGTTTTGAGGATTAATGGTTACTATGTTTCTGTTGACAATGCATTTATCTTTTTTTAATAAAATAATAATTCACTTAAACATAATTGTTTACACTCATACCTTCAAATTTAACCTTTTTAGTAGGATGGCAATTTAATATATAAAAAAAAAAAAAAAAAAAATCATCTTACTCTTTTGAATATCATAAAAAAATAATAAAACTACCAATTTTTACTACATTTCTTTCAATCTAGATTACTAAATGAAACTATGAGAACATTCAAATTTGTCATTAGCATGAACTCTAATAAAAAATATTGAGTATTGTTGTAAATTTAGTAGAATATTCCATATAAATTAAAAATAAAATATTTATTATTTATTATTGATAAACCTATATTTTGATTATTTTCAACTACTTTTAGGTAATTTTATATTTACATTAAATATGAAGTTAGATTTTATATATGATGAAGTTGAAAGAATCGAATTTATGTTTAAACGGTTAGTTGTATATGATTATATGGCGTTGTATCATAATTCAATTATAACTTATTTATTAATTGTATCTAAATAAATTATGTTATATTTTCCATAAAGGAGTTGTATTAGTATTTTAAAATACTAGTATAATCGATAAATTAATCAAATCGTATTAATTTATAATTTTGTTATATTATCTTGTAACATGATACATAATATGAATTAATACTTTTTAATTAAAATTCTATATACAAAATAATGAATTTATATGAAGGATTAAAATTATTCATTATTTTAAATTTATTTAATTTTTTAAATGTAGGTTGATACTTATATAATAAAAAAATTTACGTCAGATTAAAATTTATTTTTATTATATTTTTATTTATTAATTATTAATTATAGTGATGAATTTACTCTCCTAAAAGAACGTGAGTTAAACTAATGATGATGATTGAATGTTCTCAGGATCTGTAAGTGGATCGTAGTAGATTACAAGCTGGCAAACGAGTTTTATTTTTATTTTTTCAAATTATTAAAATGTTCCATGGGGGTGTCAATGATTTGTAGTAATCCGAACGGCTGTGCTCTTTCTGAATCCGCTGCAGTTGCAGCTGCTGCAGTTTTCTGCAGCTGTTGCTCTGCAAAAATATTCTGACATTAGAATCTGAAACGTCAAAGTCATGTCTAACAAACGCATTCAATTTCATTTCAGTGTCATTTCAGTTGCATAACTTTGTCCCGCTCTCTTCGCATTCAGCATTCACTTTGAAGTTTGGAATTTGGTTTCATTCACTTTCTTTCTCTCTCAAAGGAAAGGAATTGGTGTTCCTACACACCACCCATTAGACTTTTAAAAAGACTAGGGTCCACTCACTTAGTTCAAAGGGAGGGAGGATAAGTTCTTGCGATAAAAATGGGGGGAGCATGTTATTCCAAGAGCATCATGTTCTCAGGAATACCTGGGATACAAATTCGGTAATGTCACAAAGCTGTCTAATCAAACACCCATGTGACTCGCAGACAGATTCAAAACAAACAAACAAAAACGATACGTGGACAGCATAGCATTGATTCAAATTGGGTTTGCCTAGATCAAGTCATCGACAGCATATTAGCTGCTCTTTCCGCGGTAAAAAAATAGAATAAAATAAAAATAACATACTGGCCACATGTTATTTTGCCTTGTATTGTGCTAGTGGCGTAGCCTAAAACATCATAAAGTGGGCTGCATACTTAACATCCGCGTCCAAAATCTTTAGGACTTGATAGGCGGCTCAGAAATGAGACAAGAAATGTAACCCTGTCATGAGAGCTTGGGTTGATTTTCTGGGTTCACATTGGTTCGTATTATATATGAAAAAAATGCACAAATTGGAAATCATTCACTTGTCATTTGATACGCATTACTTTAAGCAACGCAACCTTATCAGAAATACAATCGAGTGAACTGCTATATTTTCCGTTCAGGCGATTCATTCCTATTTAGCTTGTTTGATCTCAATAAAGGCAAAGTACAATAATAGAACTTACCATGACTGCTAGACACAAAGCTCTAATGAAATTTTGTCATGAAAAGAAAATAGAAGAGAAAATTTGAAAAATGATGTCATTTCACTAATAGCAGATGGCATCTTTCCCTACTGAACTAAAAGATATCCCTGTTGTCTTATCATATCCGAAGGTGAACTTAAGATCTGAAGCATCATGGCTGGGAGGGGCACTGCTAGTACAAGAAAAAGCAAAATAAGTGTAGTAGTAGATCAATTCAAGCCAAAACTGTATGAAGGAATTGTTGCAGTTCCTTCTTCTGGCTGATGGTCTCCACTAGCTGTAAATGATGGCAGAATGGATGGTGTAGGAGGCTCGGATGATACCCCAGTAAACGTGGAAACAGGAAAAGTGAACCCAGTACTATTATCAGAAGAAAATGTCCACCTCTGGTTAGGCTTTTCAACAGAAAGCAAAGGCAAAACCGGTTTAGTTCCCATAGAGTGCGGAGGAGGCATCCTCTGTAAATTTAGCACTTTGCCGTCAGCAGCATTTGGAAGAGTCTCTGAGTCATTCTGTTCAATAATTTTAGTTAAACTTGTTTCAAGTGAATCCATAAACTGATAACACTAAAAAAACACAAATACTAAATGGCATAATTAACCAAAGCACTCTAGAACCCAGGTTTACACAGGCGGATGCTCTGTCTAATTGCATATTTTTCTGAAAAATTAACCCTATATATACAAATAAAAATCTGTCATTCCTAAAATATTTCAATAAGATCTGATGCACAATAAGTAAATCAAAAAGAATTTTTGCTTACAAAGATAAGGATACTAGAAAAACATCACCTCTAGGAGGAGAGAAATGCAGCGGCAGAAGAAAACATTCAACCATAATTTTATATAAAAGCGAAGTATCATTCCCCATGACATAAAATAAATTTCATTTATGAAATCAACATACAAATCAATGAATCAAAAGCGCTGAAATATTTTCAATTACCACAATTATTTTATTTCCAGATACCAAGAAGGTAACAGAGAAACCCTAATTCAAGGGTTCAATGTTTTGAATGTAGGTATATGTGTATTTATCTTTCTTCCTCTCTCCACTTAATTTCTTTCTTTTTATGTGTTTAGGGTAGAAAGATTCCACTCTGCTAGTAGCCCCATGAAGACCTCTCTATGTTTAATCAACTATAGTTTGCATTTTTTTATTGTGTGTTTGTAATTTACTAGTTAAGACAACATCTTAAATACCTACAAGCTCGTGAACTGTTTAGTAAACGGTCAACTTAAGGCATGCAAAGTCATACAATCAGATACCTGAGTCTTATACACCCAGGCAGCTCATTCCTAACAACCCATCTTGCTCTATCACAGATGCACATGAACAATGATGGGAAGCGGGAAGCTTAGTAGTAACCACCAAAATATTTCAAGGGGAAATAAAAAAGACGTCTTAGTATGTTTGCTATTTTGATATCAATTTTATCTCTCCTGCTCTCCAATTATTTCTTTCCTGTACCATGCTCCTAATGAAAACATACAAGTTCACCGCTAGGGGAACTCAAATAATAAAGAATGCTCATCACTTACTTCAAGACCTGAAGGTTGAGCTTGACAAGTCCATCTCGACAATATAAAATAATATTTACTTGCATACAACAATGATAGAACGGAAAGGCCAAGATATTGAGGGCAAGCATTCATATGAAATGCAACAATCAAAGAGGATGAAGTACCTCTTTACTCTTGATTTCAAAATCCTGGGTTTTACTGAAATTCTGAGAAGTGCCAGCACTGCCACCTTGTTGAATAGTAAATAAGCTGTCAACTTTTATGACTGAAGCTGAAGAGGTGTGATCTACATTATCCTTAGGTTCTTTAGCATTCTCCTGAGGGGGAACCTTAAAGAAAGAGTTCAATCCAACTTCATTCACCTGCTCAGAATTTTTCCTCTCTCCTTCATCAGTCTTCTTACAAGAGTCAACAACTAAAGTCGGGAAACTATTGCGCTCACTTGGTATGGCAGTAGTATCATTGGACGTCTGGGGGTTTTTCCACAAAGTGGCCAGCTTTAACTCAGCGGACTTATCTTTAGGAGTGGGTGGGTTACTCTCAAGATATTCCAATATTGTCCTAGCCATCAGACTAGAATGTGGATGAACCAGTGGGACACCCAATTCTGACCTTGGCAATTTCCCATCAACTGCCTGGAATATTGAAGAGCTACTTGTTCCTCCCAATTCTACATTCTTCTTGAAAGCAGGAAAAGAGCCTTCCGAAATACTGGAATTTCCCATCTGTGAAGTACCACTTAAAGAGGAACTAAAATGCATAGATCCTCTTGCAGGAGATTCCTCAACAACATTATGCCGTATCTGGCGAATCGGTCCAACTGATCCATGGCCATTATCCAGTGTATTTCTCCTCGACTTCAACATGAATTTGAACAATAAGAAAGGCGTCAAGAATCAAAACTCAATCGGTAACAATACAGCTTGTCTTTGTCATAATGACTAGCAACAAAAATTAAAGCTTCAATGAATATTCAGACTCCCGAAAGCATAAGCTACTATTGGCTGCAGTCAATATAAGATAACACAAGAACATAGACAGACCATCTAAACCCCACATGTAAATTCCGAAAATCATGATTCAGTTAAGTCTAAATCAGAGAATTGTATTCATGATAGATAACATTTTCACTTAAAGAAAATCAGTACTACTCAGACAAATAAATTGTAAACAACAGGAGAACTATCCATCCCAAGTATCCAGCAGATTCTTAAATCAATTTTTCAGAACTTTCATATTCTTTATTTTCTTTGGTTATGTTATTCCCCCTTTCAGTTTTAATACTTGTCTAGCATAGGGAAGAAAATGTGCTGTGACCAAGTAACAATGAGGGCATCCTCCTGCCAAACCCCCAATCCAAAGAAAAGAGAGAGCATAAGGCTTTGTTTGATACTGCTGGCTTGTATTTAACATTGAAAGTATAGCTGCACAAGTGTTTGGTAAGCTTTTGTGTGAAGTACCCATTTTTCAACTAATATTTGACATCTTGTGATTCCATCCCACAACAATCATGGCTTGAAAGCCATGCCACCTCAATCCCAAATAAAGCCTAAAAGGGGGCATATACCCAGTAGAAAATAAGCAGTAATGAACTTTTTATATACCCAGAAAATATCCAAAAAAAGGACAGGGAAACCTCATGGGGGAAATTGTAATGAGCACGAAGTCCATGGTCAAAAACACTTGAAGCAAAATCCAATGGTACTATTAACCATCAGTTAAAAAAAATACAAAAAGTTTATCCTAGCATTGTATTTACTAAAAATGTGTCATTGTCCTATCATGCAAAGGGATAAATAAGCTGTGCACACCCAAAATACCTAAAGCGAACTGGATAATAAAGCTGCAAATGTATCAGTTTTCCATTAAAAACGTAAGTCATACGTAGAGCTCCAGCTCACCAATATGTTACTAACTTTATAAAATTATGAAACAATAATCAAGTAACATAGCTGAAATGAACATCATCGGGGCCCATAAATATATAATGAAAACTTCAATCGTAAGGAAATACCTGTGGATAAGTAGGAGTTTGCAAGTGTTGCAAGGTAGTGGATGTGTTCAGGCCTCTATTTCCATCACCTTGAGTCAACTGGTGCACATACAAAATTAAACAAAGGATAACCCATATGCAATTAATCATGTTCAAAAGCATCACAGCACAAGTAAATACATTTTCCACATACCTTGGACTTGGACTTGGA
>JAWDEX010000018.1:8837547-8877356 GCA_035221805.1 Trichilia hirta | reverse complement strand
CATTTTCCACATACCTTGGACTTGGACTTGGAAAAGATAGTTCTAGAATAAGGAGTACAAGGAAAATTATAAAGCCAAGGTCTCCCTCTTTCGCTTTGTGGGGTCAAATAACCATGTTGGTGAGGTAACGTGGCACCTGGCCAACACGTAGATGGCTTAGGGGACATTGATGGAATCAATGGTTTTAACGTAAATTCATCATCATTCAGTATTGCCCTTTCATCTTTAGATGATATACTCTTAGAACCAAGGCCTACTTCAGATGTGCGGTTTCCCATATAGGCTTTTCCAATTTCAGTTGGTGAAGCCCCAACTTCAACTTGCACCTAAAAATCCCAAATAGTCAAACAAAGACAAAATTTCAATGAATCTAACAATCTTTTCATTTATATCCATCCACTATGTGTCTCCACTATTAAAAGATAATTTATGTAACATTTTCGCTATGATTACTGTCATAAAAACAGAATATTAATTGATTGAGAGGGAAAATAGAAATAGTTTACTAAAAGCAAATTTGAAAACACTAGTTTTCACAATGCATTTTTGAATCTCCATTAACATAGTGTATTTTAACAGAATAAAGAATCGAGAATGAAGGGACGCTAAGTTTCAAAAAGATGCACACCACATTAATATACAAAAAAAAAAAATCATAGGAAGCATCCATATATGAAATGGTTCTTCCCATATTCACACAGGTACACTGCAAGCAGTTTTGTGTACATAGCTTACGGAGAATGGAATGTTTCTATTCATACTCCTGCAGATATATTGTAGTAAGCAATGCATTACATAAATACAATTCGATATTGGACTGGAATAAACTACCCTATTGTACCGGGATTGCTGGAAACTTCCATGGTAATCCTATATATGTTTGCTGGTATGAAGTATTTGCTATTTAAATTCACCATCCATTGTTGAATCTACATTAACATTGAGTATTTTCATAGAATAAAAATTCAAAGATGAAAGGACTCTTAAGCTCCAAAAGATGCACAACATTAATGTTCATACAAGTCACAGGAAGAGTGTGTGTGTGTGTGTGTTGTGAGCCCCACTTGGTTTAACTAGTAAAAGCTCTTGAGTGGTACAAGAGGTTTGGGGTAATCCGCTCTCATCAGGTTGGAGAGGAATTTAGATAATGTTCCTTTAATATTTTAAAAAAGGAAAAATTATCTATCTATTTTCTTCTAATATTTAGAGAGAGATAGAGAGAGTACAAGAGAATAGGTAACAATTGTCGCATACAAAACTTTCTAAGAATGGAATGTTTATGCCCATATTCATGCAGATGCATTGCAATAAGCAATGCATTATATAAACACAATTCAAGAATTTAGTATGATTAATCATGCAAAAGGAGTTGATCTCCTGGCATGTGAACAGTCCAACATGATTACAAAAAGTTATTCTACTCACAGAAGACTGCAGAAGTGTGGTTGAGGTTCCCTGTTTAGCTCTGCCCCAATCTTCCTGCTTCTCTTTAATAGACTTTCTTGGATTTTTAAGGGAAGCAATAGATCTTTCAGCATTTCCTTTCAGTGTCATGCTTAGATACGTATTTTCTTGCTCAGGAAGGTCAACAGCCCTTGAACATATAACCTCTACCAATTGATTAATTTCATCCCTGCATAGTGAAGAAGTTTCAGAATTTAAATGACTAATACTTCAAACCAGCGCATAAGTACTATGGATAAGCTAGTAAAATGAATGGTTGATGCAATTAAGCGAATGCTGTTTTCTAGGAAACTGTAAGCTTCAGTAATTCGGGAATTCCAAGAAGTTTCTATGTAGGGACAGAGTGGTTTTTTCTGCAATCCTGGCACAGCAGGGGTATTTTGCTAATTTAGTCCAGTCCAAGTTGAATTATTAGGTGTTTATTTGAATTTCCATTGATTTAGGTTAAATTTTGTTTATATTAATTTCTACTCTCTTGATTTATGGAACCATAATTCTATTAGGATAAGTAGAAGTCTATATATAATTAACTGATCCAGTATTTTCTTAGGTTTTGATGAATGGAATATCAAGTCATTTGGTTTAAAATTGAAGACATAATTGTCTAGATGTTTTCTCCATTTCTTTATACCCTATGCTCTTTATTCTTGATTTTTTTCTTTATTCTAACTCAAAGCTCAAGTAGCAGTTAAGATACTGTTCATATCAATATTCAAAATAACTATTTACTTACACTGTCAAAAAATTCAGTGTCAAACAAAAAAATCGCAATCCCAAATCCCCTTTTACCAATCTATTTAAATCCATGATTTTCAAATCCATCTAGCATCAATGGTCCAGGAAAATTTACTGATAACAAACGCAGATATACCATTTGCTATCAAATAATAAACATATACCTAGAACAGGTTTTACCCTTTACTAGCTGCTCAATTTCAGAAAGTCCATCATCAGTTGTGTTACCTCTGTTGTCTAGCTTGCACCCATCAAATTCAGATCCGTTATTTGATCTATTAGCTGCGCTCCTATCACATGGTACATCAACTGATCTGGATTCTCCATTCTGCAAGTAATCAATCAAAATGTGAACAGTTAAAAGAAAATACATTTATTTATCTTGAAAATAAACAAGTGAGCATCACAAATACATCCTCCAACAAGCTACCATGCAAGCAAAAATAAGCAAATGTGTGCTCTGTAATTTAAATCAACTATAACAGCAGAAATCAAAACAAATAAAAACTGATAATAATTGAGAACTTCCTCCCAGACAAGCACTAAGCCATTAGAATAATCAGATCACCGTTACCTAGACATTAATAGAAAAATAAGTTATTCATGGAAGTGCAGCAAAATGGAAAAAAAATAGTTAATTCCAACTTTAATGTGCGAGAATCAAGTGTGCATGCTATGGAACATTAGCGCAGACTCTTGATAGCAGAAACATAAAAAGATTTGTCAAATTAAACCATACATGTAAACCACCATTATCTTCCGTATTTTCCTCTGCCTCCATGTTCAATACATCTGTTCCATAAGAATTATAAATCTATTAGGATTACTCCATAGGAAATTAAAACAGTTAGATTCAATTAACAAACAAAAGATATTAAATGTCAATTAAATATGTCGTATTAAATAAATATAACTTAGATAAACTGAAACCAATCTTAATATTATGAAACGGATTGAAAAACCTAGCTACTCAATCACATTTAAAAGGAAAAATAAACAAAGAACTCTAAAGAGCGACTTGGACGAACCGTATCTTCTTTTGTTCTTGATTGTTAGGAGCAGGAAGGGAATATTCGGAAGACCTAGAGAAAAGAGACGGGAAAATTCGTGTTGCACCGCCGGATATGAGCCTGCAAGCTGGGTCAACTAGCTTCGCCAGCCACCGAGGCTGTGGTTGCGGCCGCGAGGACGGCATAGACGGCCGTGACTGCGGTTTCCTGTACTTTCCCCCGGCGCCACGTTCAGGTGCATTTTGCGCCAATGATAACGACGCCGTTTCGTCCTTGTTTTCCATCCCGCTCCGGCTTCGCCCAAATACACACCCACACTCAGTTACAGCTGAAGCGCGCTTTTTGACTGTTTACGCTTTTGCTTTTTGGCGCCTTGTGTCGAGCCTAGCCTAGCCTAGATTAACGAACCACTGACTCCGTAAGTCCGGAGCACGACGAGAAGGAGCGCACGAACTAAGGTTTTGTAGGGCCCATCAAATGTAAATTTACGTCATTACTGTTTAATTTGTTTATATAAAATTCGAAAATGACTTTTTAAATATATATATTCTAATAAAAAGAAAAAGAAAAATTCATAAACACTCGTTAAATCAAACCCATTGATCAAACAATTAATTTTTTCAATTAATAATAAATATATATATTTTTTAGAAATTTCACACACTCAAAATCTTCTTTTTTAACATTGGTCAAAAAAGAACGAATTCTTAAGCTCTTACTTTCATAAATTTTTCCTTAAAAAATTGAACCAAGTATGTCAATAATGTTAAAAGACAGAATGATTATAAATAGAGAATGCTACCTCGTTTTCATATCGTGATGTGGTAAAGATGGTTTATTTTACAGCTTAACAGAACATATCCTCTGGTAAACAAGTTACAAGAAGACATTTTATAGGCGATATGGAAATAAGCAGCCTATTTTAATTGAGCAGGACTAAAATACTTAAAGCTGTTACAACTCGACAGAGAGAGATAGCAAGCAACACAATGCTCCAATAATTATACTAACTACAGACTATGAACAACGTAACAATTACCACCCCTATATTCAATTCAAACATCCTGCGTTGCTAAATAATTCTATATCCATGGTTTAATTTACGCCAAATGGAGTCTAGAGCTTAGCAAATATGAGTTGATTTGTAGTCATGGATAGTCTGTTGACTGTCTACAAGCAATGGATTCACTCTCTGGCTTCTGTACAGAGGCTTGGTCTTGGTCTTCAGCAACAGGCTCTATGTTGATGCCAGCCAGAATTTGACATGGATCAGAAATTTGCTCTGCTTCAGGCTCCAAACTAGGCTGTTCTCAATGTGGAGAAATGTGTGCAGTCTGCATCAGTCAATGTAGTCTTCGGATAGGGAAGTTTGGGAAGTGACTTTCTAAGGGTTTTCTTGCAGGGTTGTGAAGATGATCCTCCAAAAGAACCCTTTCGAGTGATTTTCTCGTCAAGACTTAAGGGACCTCGTTGAGAGCTGTGGCTACTGTTTCCGAGTCTTTCACACAATTGCTCCTTGGGAGACCGAGTTTGCCAGATTTAGCTCTAGTTGGTGGTATCTAGCATCAAAATCAAAAGCAAGGTAATGATCACGCCCTGATATATGTATTGATTTCATCATACAACACATGCACGAATTCAAAGATAAAATAAGGATTCTGTCATTGCATGTACAACAAAACCATGTCATATCCTCCTATAAATATCCAATTAACAGGATAAGCCACAACACAAATCTTACGGGGTTCTTCAAGTAGGATCATAATGTCACTCTATGTAATAAAGCCATTGAACAAGTCAACTCCAGTAGATTACGCTGATCAGTGAAAATATCAAAGCAAAATCAAACTATTGAAAAGAACTTTGTACAGCAAGAAAGACTCAGAAACAAGATTATCAAGGTCTAGTTCAAACATAAATATCCAAAAATCTCAGTGACTGAATATGAATAGTGAGATACTTAAGGTTTAGAGATCACTATAGAGGGCACGTAAATTTGAAACACATAGAGATTATCCACAAAGCATTGAGAGAAAATGTTTATCTGCAGCAAAATCAGTATCGTCTGTCAAACACTGGACAAATTATTCATTTCATGACTAAAGCTGATTTGGGGGAAGAGAGGATGAGAGTAAGTAGCAAGAAGTTAAAAGTAATTAGTAGAGTATCACTATGCTTCATTTAATAAATATACAGGTATGCCAGCAAGCAAAGGGGTAATGAAAAAGCACAAAATCTCAGGTAGTAATAGGCATAGAGATCGCATTAGATGACAAAAGGGAATAACAATAATAAAGAGAGACTTGAACTGAAGTATCCAATGGAAAACTTGCTATCTTCTTCAACTCCAACTTAGGTGGAGCAGGCTCATGATAGAAGCTAGGCATGGGGCTAGCTTTAAACATTAAGCTCTTCCAGAGCATCTTAATCTCTGCTTCTTGATTCTCCTATAAAATAAAACATCATGTCAGATAAAGGATAGGTTTATGTAAGAAAATCAAAGGGAGACAAGCATTTGACCAGTGAAGTTAAAGCACCACTTGGGTTTTCGCTTGCATAGTAGTTCACTCCACTTCCTTTGCGTGGGTCTTCTCCTCAAGCTTTGCATAAAACTGCCCAACCAGAAGTAAAGGATGAATATTGAATCCGAAGTTGATTGGTGGCTATAAAAGGTACAATCAGCATGAAAGCACAAATAAGATTGTAACTAACTTCTCTGCATTTCTGAGCACTCTCATCACACTTAAAATTGAATCCATAGGAAGGAAGACCACCTGTTCTTTGAGGTTTAGTACCAGCTGCTTCAAGGCTTTTGAGAATCCTTAAGGAGAAAAATGATTCTTTGGTAAAAATGGAATGAAACCAACATATGATTGCTGACATTAGAAACATCACAGCCAGAAATCATATAAAGAAGTATGTTTGTTTTCTTCAATTTTAGCAGATTGACCCTGTTTCAGAGGCCTTAGACGTCTCATCTCTTCCCTATGGCAATAGGAACATAAAAACTACCTGAATATGTTTCTGTCAATTGCAGAAACAAAGATACTCAATCAAACAAAAGGATTTAGCTTTCAAATCTACACCCCCTTGACACTTTATTACTCCTGGGAGTATGAAAGGGGGAAGAAAATAAGTCCAGCTTCCATAAGAATCCTTACCTTAGGCATATGATATATTTTGTGTCTGTGGTAATTGATGGTGCACAAAACGTTTTGGTTTGCTACCCATATAAAATATGGAGTATTAGTGGAGAAATAATACACTAAATCTGCAGATTAAAAAAAATTAACCATAAATGGAACTGTTCCAAGGGTTCATTTTTTAAAAAACAAAAATTGTGAGAACACTAGCTACCAGGGAAACATGAGCAGGACTAAGTGCATATACCAGTTTTTGGAGTGCACCTGAACCAATACCTTTAATGCTTCCAGAAATCTTCCTGTCATTGGATAAACTTCCACTTAGTTGCAATGGCAAAAGGCTGCTTTGAGGGAACTGAACCAATTTTCCCATCTTTGCTCTTCTTTGCAACAATTGTTACACTCTTGGGTTGTGAGGCCTTCTCAATCACTTCCCTACCTAGACCTTGTCTGGAGTTACTAGAATTATTTCTTTCTTTAACTCATGATTCCTATAAAATACAAATAGTGTTGAGATGTATATCAAATCAGGGAAAAAGAAAGTGAATGGCTATTTAAAGTTGTTTCATCTTATGTAAAGCCAAAACAATTAATTCCTCTTCATCTTTCTGAGCCAAATTGTCGACAATTATACCCTCGGCTGCTAGCTCGACAGTTTTAGTATTCGCATTGGGACCTTCATTTTGTGTAATACTGCCATGACCTATATTTAGTTTTTCCACAATCACGGGATCCACAACAGGGTCGGGAGCCTCACTTTCGTCGTTCATCACATCTGCAATTCTGAGATCAGTAGCATCCATTGCGTTGTAACAATTCAAAACCATTTAAACAAATTAAACCAGGAGACATAAAAAGAAAAAGAAAATCCTCTAAGAGCAGCAAACCAAATTCATGACTGTCTTAACATTTATTTCCACCTTCTGTTGATGAGGAAACTTGAGACATATTGATGAACAAATAAAAAGCAAACAAGTGTTACGGTCTTTTTCTTTTTTCTCTTTCTGTTTGGTGATATTCCTGTCGCCAGGAAATAAAATTTGACAATGGACTCAGCTAACTTCCTAGGCAACAACAGAAACAAATTTCTTTGAACCATGCGATCTCAGCAACTAAACAGTAAACTGAAAGTTCATTTCCCAGATAAAACAATTCAAATACACCACATTGCCAACATATAGCATAAAATCAAATTCACTATTATCCAAAAACAGACAATGAAGATAACATAAACACAGATTAACATTATGAAGACAGACATTTGCTAACGGACACATTTATCCAAATTGCATATTCAACAGTTGAAAAGTAGCCTTCATCGTAGTAATAAGATTACAAATTTAAAATGATGAGAAAGCTAGCGTATCAACATCTCTAACAAGCGACCACGACGACTCTTTAAGTGAAACCAACAACTGAAAACACGAAACCCACCAAAATTCAAAGTCTTTTACTCATAAAAGTAACCCCTTTTCTCCTAATTCTCAAAGCCCAGAAGAGAAAAATATATTAGCATAGATTCATGCATATATCGTTACCACGGAGGAAGATCCATCCAGATACAGAAATGAAGTAGGATTTAGTATAAAAAAGAGTTTAATAGTATAACCACTCTCCAGAATGAAGTGAATGAGAGGATCAGATCAAAAAGACCGCCATCGCGTTTGCTTTGCAGTAGATGGTCTCTCTTTTCTCTTTCAAATGGATAAAATATCTAAAATTTGTACTTGTGATTATATTGGGAGTCAGTAAAGGCTAATGAACAAGAAAAAAAGGAATACCAACTAGTTGAGTAATGGTGCTTTAACTAAGAATTAAATTGACAGAGTTGAGAGTAGAAATGGCTGATTTGGGTTCAGAAACCACATTGCAACTTCATTAACTAGAGAGTTAACAGAGAAATCTTAAAATCCAGGGTACATGCAGTTACAGACGGTTGAAACTAAATGAAAAACGTGGGGGAGATGTTCTCTTTTTATTTTTATTTAGATAGATAATTTGGTGTCAATTCAAATGTGAAAATTTTACATTTTTGGATGCAAGCTGCTCGCGTGTTACAAACTGTCGTAAAGTTCAAAAAAAAATTTCCTAATGAAGTAACATTGAATAGAAGAAGTTTAAGAGAGTCCATCACTATAAATAACATGGATGAATAACCTTGCACATCAAAGTATTTCTCTAATATTATAGTACGCATCAATTTTCAATTAATAAAATTATAATTTATAACAATATTTAGTTGATATTTTTAAGGTTATTTTTTTTTTTTCTGTAAGCATTGTGAAGAAAGAAGATATTGATAATCTTACTAAAAAGAGTTTTAACCAATCAAATACCCAGAATAAAAATTGTGAATAAGATAAGTCGAACGACGAAAGCACCGTGTTATCAACAAGGAATGCATTAATTGCCTTAAAACATCGTCATTGTTATCAATCAAATATTTTTCATGTTATCAACAGTGCATGCATGTGTCATATTTGAAATGGTGACAAACCGAGTGTAATTAAACAAAGTCCCTCACTTCTTCAATTCAATAACAAACATGTTAAAGATTCGTGCAAATTTTAAAATGAGATTTGAGATATATAATGTCCTATGTAACAATTACACCCCAAAAGTTTCCATTTTCCAATCGTGATTCATTTCTGGAAATGTGAAACTATGATGATTTTTGTTGGTAGCAGGTAATTGATCCGAAATTGGTTTCATTAAAAGTGAAGATTGAGTTGCTATGAGTTGTTTTAAAGTGTAAGGTGTCCTGTTTAATGGAGACAATTCTTTCGGCGTAAGCCCGTATAGTATTAAAGCCGCTTTGGCTCTTTTGTATTTGTCGACATCAATGACCAACAATGTTCACAAAAGCAATCATTATGAAATTTATGTCAAAACAATATGTACTTCCTTTTCCTGTTAAAAGTTAAAACATTGTTGATAAGTGCTTTTTCCTTATGAAAGTTTACAACCTAATTTACCGCAGGAGCGATGGCTGGTGGACGATTGCTGATTCGATAAAGCAAGAAAAGTAGTGAAGGAAGAGGGGATAAAAAGGAATAATTTAATGGAATCCGCTCTTCGAAATGACACTGTCAAAGAGGAAGATCATGATAATGATCAAGCTCGCTAAGTCTGACTAAAATTTCTTGATATTACAGGATGGAATCAAGTTCTGCATGCGGATGGTTATACGAGAGAGCAGTAATACTTGTTGATCACGCTTAAATTAAAGCAACTTATCCTTTCATTTCCTGCCACAATTACTTTGGCTACTCTCAACCATCAAGGTTAATGGACCATTCTCATCTTCTCAGGACTCACCACAGATATTTTTTCTTGCTTTGAGGAATTTTATGTTATGACTCCAGAAATTTGTCAATTTCTTGATATTACAGGATGGAATCAAGTTCTGCATGCGGATGGTTAAACGAGGGAGCAGTAATACTCGTTGATTACGCTGAAATTAAAGCAACTTCTCCTTTCATTTCCTGCCACAATTACTTTGGCTGCTGTCAACCATCAAGGTTAATGGACCATGCACACCTTCCAATAGTCAGAACTCACGACAGATTTTTTTTTCATGCTTTGAAGAATTTTATGTTATGACTCAAGAAATTTGTCAATTTAATTGTGAGAATATTTGTTTTCTTTTTCTCCATTTAGTGATTGCAAAAACATCAGTTGCCGAGTCACAGCTAATGGACCCAAGGAAAACCATTAAATCAGGGATAAAGTGATTCGCTCGTAACCATTATTTCTGTCAAGGTTCTAGGCTTCTAGCAAACTTAGACAATTAATTCCAGTAAACTCTTTCCCCCATGTGTAGTAGTCGAGTGAAAAGCCACTTCTTCAAACACGGCCCATTCATTGCCGTCCCCACACAGCACAATTTTTCTCCGAGTATGAGCC
Organism: Trichilia hirta; assembly: GCA_035221805.1. Taxonomy (NCBI): domain Eukaryota; kingdom Viridiplantae; phylum Streptophyta; class Magnoliopsida; order Sapindales; family Meliaceae; genus Trichilia; species Trichilia hirta. The sequence continues at coordinate 8,867,098 of JAWDEX010000018.1, read as the reverse complement.
CCATTGATTCCAATATACCAACCCATCAATCAAATCCATGGTCCTAGTAAGTAGAGCTGCCAGCTAACCCAATTGGCTGTGGCTGACTTCCATGACCAACTAAGCTTCTTTAAGAATACAAACATGTTTGCTTGATATATATATATATATATATATAAGCTATAGTTCTTGACAAGCTCAGCCTTCAGTTAAGCAGAGTTTTGCTTCATCAGCTCAGCTTGTATATGCTTTTCTAATCAACAAGTCATTTCAGCTTGCTTCATCCCCGCTAAAATGAAGCTTAAATTTCAACCGAGATTGTTTGAACTTGATTAGATTTCTGCAACTGCAAGAATGCTAAAAATGGAAGTCGTGAAGGGTGCTGGAGATCAACCAGAGCCAAGAGACGCCTACAGGATCGCTTACATAATTCATTTCATTCTTGGTGCTGGGAATTTGCTACCATGGAATGCTTTTATAACTGCTGTTGATTACTTTGGTTATCGCTATCCAGCTAAGCATGTCGAAAAGGTTTTTTCTGTAGCTTACATGAGCTCTTCATTGCTGGTTCTAGTTTTGGTGATATGTTGGGGTGGCTGGAGTTCCAAGCTCAGTTATAAATTGAGAATGACCTTGGGTTTCTCCATGTTTGCTCTCTCTCTAATGGTGGATCCAATCATGGACCGGGCTTGGAGAAAAAGTGTTTCCAACGGAGCCTACGGTGTGACAGTAGCATCAGTTGTGATTTGTGGTTTAGCTGATGGCTTGATAGGCGGAAGCTTGATAGGATCAGCTGGGAAACTTCCAAAACAGTACATGCAAGCTGTTTTGGCCGGAACAGCTTCTTCAGGTACAACACTATTTCTCTACTTCTTCATTCCTTAGTCAGTAGTCTTCAGTGTACAGTAACATAACACCAAAAGAAGTTAAGAACTTGCATGAAAACATACTATAAATAAATCAATATCTTCCAAGTTGACAGCCGCTGCTTTTTTAATAAAAAGGTTAAAACTTTTTAAGTACTTTCGGATAAAATTTGAGGAAGCATAAGGCGTCTAATAGGCATGCTTTTGCCTTTTGGACTTTGGGAGAAGTTTCAAGGTGCGTGCTTGCTATAGTTTATGAAAATACTGCTTTGAGCTTACTCGAATCCAGGGCCATATTTTCACTTTCACTGGTTTCTATAAAATGAACGACCCCTCATAGTATACAGTGATATTAGTGCACTCATAGTATAAAGTGATAATGTTGTTGCTAAATTACCAATTAACCATAAATATGATGATTAGATAAAGTTGATGCTATCATGAAACAATTAGACGTCTTTCAAATGGTCTATTTTATTTTTTTGTTTAATTTTGAAGTCCTTGTGTCATAATTTTCGTTTTACATGTCTTGATCCAACGGGTTTCCCTGCTTGAACTGGAAATTATCTGAATAGAAATCATGAATAGTTGTTGCCTCCAGGATTCAAATGAAACCTGAATATCAAAGGGCTGATGACGAAGCAAACAATGATATGGATCCAGCTCAACCAATTAGTGTTACAATTTTTCAGTTTTATTGGCTTCTCATCATTAAAATTCCCAAGTTCTTTCTTTTGTAACAGGTGTTCTAGTTTCCACCTTGAGGATAATAACGAAGGCATCGCTCCCACAGACCGCACAGGGTCTCCGGACAAGTGCCCATTTCTACTTTATAGTCAGCACAGTCACCATACTATGCTGTTGTCTTGGTTGCAACTTATTAAACAAGTTACCAGTTATGCAACAACATTTCAAACTTCTCAGTGATAATCAACTGTCCTCAAAGCCAAAGATATGGATTGTGGCAAAAAAAATTCGATGCCCAGCTTTCGGGGTTCTCCTTATATATATTGTGACTCTATCAATTTTTCCAGGATTCATCGGTGAAAACCTGGAATCTAAGCTTCTCCGAGATTGGTATCCAGTACTGCTGATCACTGTTTATAATGTTTCAGATTTTGTAGGGAAGTCTTTGACTGCAATCTATGTTCCAAAAAGCATCAAAAAGGCAACATGGGCTTGCACTGGCAGACTTGTGTTCTATCCTCTCTTTGCTGCTTGCCTCCATGGACCCAAGTGGCTGAAAACTGAAGCACCTGTGCTGGTTCTAACATCAATGCTTGGTTTGACTAATGGATATCTGACAAGTGTCGTCATGATCCTTGCCCCAAAGACAGTACCAGTTGCAGAAGCAGAAATAGCTGCGATTGTTATGGTTTTGTCCCTGGGAGTCGGGTTGGTTGGCGGTTCAGTTCTCGGTTGGTTTTGGGTGATTTAAGCATTTAGTCAGGCTTCCAAATTAGAAATTTGAAAACTTTTGAGTAAGCCAATTCTTTACGGTTTCTAAAGACCAAAACTCAATTGGGAATTCTAATGATTCTGACGGTTGAACTACTTCCACTACTTTAATCTGTGTTGATTATTCAAACATGTTCTGTTATTTTTCTTAAAGTACATCATTTGTGCTGCAGCTTGCCATAGATCACCCTCCACGGCTAACACCAATTCTAAAGCTAGTAAATACAATAATTAATGGTCAAAAGAAAAACTAGCCTCGTATTGGGTTACAAGCCCACCTAAGGAAAGATATTGCTGCAAGCATCTCGAATATTTTACTTCCACTCCACCTTAAGGAATCAATAGTAAAAAATAATGGGAAAACTCAAAAACACAATGGGCAAATAGAAAGGTCAAAATATGCCACCATAGATTGTGACGAACGTTCTTCTGAGTTTCGTAATGAACAGATGATCAATTCTCTGGTCAGCGAGTAGTAAACATGTGGCTGACTGCTAATACATGTGCAGTTCATACATTGGTTGGTGAATATTAAAAAACCAAACCTGGTTGATGAGTTTATTACAACTGTTGCTTGAAATTTCATCTAAAATGCAATGGGCTGCGGCTGCTACTCATCCAGGAGTAATCCTTCAACAAGGAACAGGGACTTTGCTTTGCAAGATATACCAAGCTCCTTTCTTCCTTTCTACTCAACATAGTTTACATTTGTTCCTCAGTAGTACTAATCTTGTTCATATCATTTCTGGAAAAGAAATGGCTGCAGTGATGAGGTGAAGAAAATAGACACAGATATTTCAACAAAAACTTCATTCTATATCTTTGTTTATTTATGTACATACATGATACGAAAATAAGAATAAAAGGATAAGCTATTGGCTAACAGAACTCATCTCAACAGGGGAGAAATAGTTGAAGTAGAAAGATTGAGGAGGGATATAAAACAAAGGTCAGGAAGTTATATCTAACTTATGATACAAGAATGAGAAGCAGGAGAAGCCTAATAAGCAGCAGTCAAATGAGGGGGTAATGGAGGCCTTCCATGAAAATAAGTAGCTGGTGATGTTTTAGTCATCTCCTTTCCCGCCTTCTCCTCCTCTTCATCAGCATCCCAAAGAAATCGAGCATGCGATGCTAGCACGTAACTGCACCATCATTTATGCAAAATCAATTCACTAAAATCCTAAAATGATATTGATAGAAAAAAGTTACAACTACAGCAATAGCTATCGGACATAAATGTTTCCCAACTAAATTCAGTTTCATTATTCACCATATTTCATTATGATGACCTAACATTTTTTATCATCATAATTCTATTAAACTGTAATTTCATGGTAACACTAACATGCGAAGAAGGACTCACCAGTCATCAGGAGTAGCTTTAATAGCTTGCTCAAAATAAGTTTCAGCTCGAGAAGCATCCTTATGATTCTGCCAGATTAAATCCCCATACAGGGACAAAACATTTCCATCATTTGGATTCGCCAAAATGGCTCTGGCACAGTACTCCTCAGCCTTGGCAAAATTCCCACGGACCTGAATCCATTTCCCAATAATATATTAGAACGGAAGATTCACAAACTGCAAATAAGTCAATTATTACATTCTTAATGTCAGCATGAAGCTCCAACAAGTCTTCAGCTTTTTGCTTCTTAAAGAAATAATTTAATTGTCATACAGATAAATATTTTCCCAAAATAGAAAAAGAAAAATAAAATTGATTGTTTGAGAAATATTAATGCTACGAGTTAACCAAACAATTCCATGATGTAGAAATCATCAGAACCCAAAAACATTATATTCATTTTGCTCCACTCGAAATCATAAACAAAATCCTTCCAAAAAAGATGGAGAAAAGAATGTGGTAATAAAAACAAAGACTTGAGACCTGTACCTCCTTCAAGAACCTGGCGTAATTGCTCAAAAGAAGAGCGTTGCCAGGATGAGCCTCAATCATCTTCTGATAATAAACATCAGTACTATCATTTCCATAATTATTTGAATCCCAAGAACCCCACCTACCATCTCCGTCTCCACCGTCCGATCCACCGCCACCGCCACATATATTCCCGCCACCTCCAAAGATCCCTCCACCCACCAACACACCAATCTCATATCCTTGATTTGCGAACCCAGAATCTGAAAACCAACAGCCATCATAAGATGCCATTTCCGCCTCATCTTCCCTCTCTTCCAGCGCCAACCCGCTTAAGATTCCGTTTCTTTGTTTCTTCCTCGGCAACGGGAAGCTTGGCAGATCGGTCTCCGAAAAAGCTCTCGTCATGCTTTTCAGTGAATCACTAGGAGAAGAAGAAGAGGCTGTCAACGTTATAGATTTGGTTCTTTGAATTTGGTGTGCTATCTCGACATCTGGTGTTGATGATGGTGCTTCTTTCGAATGAGGAAGCCATGAATTAAGAATTGGAGTCGAAGAGCTGCGGAGAAGCATTTTTGCGGCTTTTTTTTTTTTTTTCTTATTATTATGATTATATTCTTCAGAGGAAACAAGCTAGGGGAAAAATTGGAAAATGATAATCTCAAGCTTACCCTCGTTCTAGTTGAAAGGAAAAAGAGGCTGCGTGTGACTTTTATAGCACGATAGAAGAGAAGTACGGTTTTCGATCTGAGCCGTTGGTTAGACCACGTGTTTTATTTATAGATTTCCCTATTTGATTTGTAACGACTAACGAGTCGTTTGGCCTCCTTCATCTATTATTAAAGCGTTTAAACGTATTGTCCTATTTTTTGGCATTTGAAGAGATATTTCTCAAAAATAGTCACCATTTTATATATTTAGCATATTTAAACAAAACCATTTCATTTTTGGTGTTAATGCCCTTTCTCTTTCTTTCACCGTATAACTAGTCGTGGTAAATATTTTCTTAGGAAAGAAAACAAATCAAAATTTTACTTTATTTATTATTGACATTTTAAGAAAAATATACATAATTATGGTAAATGCTCTTATGAATTATCATGGGTATTTGTTTTTTAGTTTCCAACTCCAAGGTACATAAAATGACAAAGAATAGAAATTGTTTTTGGATGATTTTACTATTTATTTTTCAATTTTACCAAATAATTCAAAGATTTCTTATTACATTTATATTTAATATTCAAAATTAATGTACCATGACTTTTTGATATCAATGATATAATGAAGACCAAAAAACATGTTCTAAAATAAATATGAAACTTGTTAACATTTTTTTTTTTTAATCTTAGATTACATAACATCATGAATGTATAATAATAATTGGTTATCACTTTAAAGAATTATTTATATTTTAAATTAAATAAATTTAAATAATTTTTGTCTTAAATATTAAATTATTTATTTATTAAATTTGAAATTTTAGAAATTATTACTTTTATATTTTTATTTTTTGCTTTTAAAATTTTTAATTTGAATAAAGTTTTTTAGATTCTAGGAAAAAAAAATTTAATAGATAATTTTTATGTTAAGTAAATAGTAAAAATTTTTCTTTTTTTCTTAAAGATAGAAAGTGGATAGAATCTAAATATATTTTTCAAATTTAGAGTGAAGATAGATAAAAACAATAATAATTTACTTAAACTGCTATAAATTATTTGGTTTAATTCTAAAAAAAATAATTCAAATTTTTATAACATAAAAAATAAATATATTTAATTATTTTTAAACAATAAAAGTTAACTAATTAATAAAAAGAGGGCAATCCGTTTCAAAGTATTCCTTTTGGATTATCTTAGAAGTACTATTCTTTTTGGATTCTGCCAAACACGCCATTACAAATTGAAATCCAACGGCTCTAATCTCTACAACTTCCATGTAGACAGTCCACAGTCCACAGAACCCAACTAGTACACGTTTGACATTCCCCGGGTGGGCCCTTCATAAAATTATCACTTGTACATGGGACCCTTGTGTGCCGTCGAGTCAACAAGTAATGGACGCTTACGGTCACCATTCAGGATTATCGTTCGATGCTCTGTCCCTTTCCCCTTAAGAGTCCATCGACAAAACCGCCGGCGAACTGAGGGTGAAAGATTCCACGGTATTTGGACGGAATTTGTTGATGTTAACGAAAACACTAACGACTGCCTAATAGCGGCCTAGATGAGATTTGAGATTTGTTATGTTTTGTTGGTGGATTTCAACAGAATTTTTAAAGTAAAATGTTTATAATTAAAACTTCTAAAAATTTATTAATTATTTAGTTATTATAAATAATTTTTAATAAAATAAAAATATTTTAAATAATTTAATATTTTAAAAAGGTTAAAAAGTCTTATTATCGAAAACTTAAAATTTAGACTCCTCATAGTAACAACAAAAATAGTTTTGTTGTTTGTTTAAAGGCTCTTGTCTTTCTAATAACAATTAAACAATAAAAAAAAAAAAAAAAAAAACATTAAAATACTCTGTTAATCAATCAAAAAATCAAATTAGTCAATTGAAAATCTTTTGCGTTCATCATGCAGGAGGGCGTCCTCTTCTAGCCCATGGTTTGATTCAAAGGTAAGCGTTACTTCTTAGTTGTTTGTATGGATTTGTTGACGTTTGGCCCCTCTCCCCTCCCCTTCATGGATCCTATTTATATTCAATTTTTTTTTTTCTTTTTTTTTTTTTTTTTTGTCATCAAGTGATGCAATTTGTGAAACCTATCAACAATTTATTTTATGCTGAAGATATCTTTTTCGTTTTTTACGTTTGTATCTTTCTTGGAATCCGTTTTCTCAAAATCTTACGACCAGATGCAAAATTCAAACACTTATTGTTATGTACTTCTCTAATTTTTATTTTATAAATTTAATACAATATTAAATTAAATAACAGAAGATGAAGATTGTAAATGAAAGTTTCTTGTTTACGCTCACTCTTAAAGTTTGCTTTTAATGCTTAAAAGTTATAATACCATAATTTTTATAATAATATTTAAATTTTAAAATTTTCATCCAATACTTAAATATCACAACACCACTATAACAAATCAAAAATTAGTTCTAATTAATCTCTCATCCACATGATTGACCAAGGATGCGATTCTTATTCTCTCAATTTTATAATTTATCATACAATAATATCAAATATATAAATATTTGATATAATATTTTTTTTAATAAATTAACGTCATAATTAATATGATATATTATATTTATATTATTTATTCTCTTTTATTCTTATAATTATTTTTACTTTCATGAAAATATAAGACATGTAACAATGATATAAATCTGTAATATTTATTTATATAAAATTTTATACACCAGCTACTTTATATTATAGGGGTTAAAATTTAAATCCATCTAAAATTTTGTAAAAATGATTGATCGATTTATTTTCATTCAAACTTTAATTATTTATTTAGAGCTCAAATCTTTTCAAAAACTTGTGGGAGTTTTTTTTTTTTTTTTTTTTCAATAAGTACGTACAAATACTTCATTATGGTACCAATGTCCAAAAAATCCCATTTCATTTCCATATTTGCTATTAGACTTTTCAATTTCTGCATTATAAAGTTTTAAGAGAGAAAAATATTTTCATAATTGTATCATATTTTTTGTGTAATGTGCATGTATTCCATTGAATGATAGCACAAGGAAATAAAATACAGCTAACATTTTCTACACTTTCTTTCAAAGAAACAAATTGTAGCATGAATAAATCTCGATTATTAAAGAGAGAAATTTACTTAAAAAAAAAGAAAGAAAGAAAGAAAGAAAGAAGAGTTGAATTACTTGCCATATTCATCGATAAAAGCCAACGATAATGTCTTACGAGAGATTTGATGGAATATCTTATTCTTGTTTGCAAATGGACCACTTAATGAGGAGTTATGGAGTCTTCTAATTAATCAAATTGTGTGAATGATATTGCATCCTAGTTGGCAGTTGAATAGGAAACTCAAAATGCATTTTCAGTCTCCATACACATCATACAATCGTATCAAATAGCAGCCCACTGGTTTCTTACAAGTTGAAATATCAACTTGTTCCATTTCTTGACACCCTCCAATTAGAATCGGAAGATCGTTTAGTAGGCCATGAATCTTCTGTTTCTCATTATCATCAATATTTGGACTATTTATTTAATTGACCAAAAAAAAAAGTGATGTTTTTGTCTTTACCCGAAATGGGATGCATCACGCATAAATTTACTCATCATTTTAGTTTCACTTCCAACTTTCTCAGTATGAGCAGTGGTATTTAGTATAATTCAAGTTCCATCCTTCTTTATGAGAGCCAATAATTGTTTGTCCCCCATTTTTTAATGTAATATTTTGATATTTTTTTCAAAAATACCTAACACCTTTTGAAATAAGAATTTTTATTCCATTAAATTTGTGACATCAAGAAAAATGTTTGATACTTTAAGAAAAAAAAAAAATTCAGGATAATAAATAAAAAAGTAGACATTAACTAACTTCACCACTATATATTTTATGTTGTATATTTATATTTTAAAGACATCATATTATAATTAATTGATCATTATAATACATATTCGATGTTGTTCGCAATGTATGATAAAATAGTTAATTTTATGATAATATTAATTTGTGATTTAATGATAATATAATATTTTATACTAGAATTGCAAACACTCCTTAAAATATAAGAGAAAACTTTCTTGCAATTAAAACTTTATATCTATATAGATATACATATAGATATAGATGTATATAACATCATAAATTACAACAAAATTCAATGTTTTATTATTTATTTAACATTTAAAATGTAAAAGTATTGATTTTTAGCTCTCTTTTTTTTTTAATTTGAAAAAACAAACAACTTCTTATTTATATTCAAATTTTAGACAAAAACAAATAATACATATCATTCAAATTCGAATGGTTAAGGTTATTTAGAATTTAGACTTTTCAAATTTTTAGTTGAAAAATAAACGATATCTAACTTTTTCATTTTCTTTTATATTGTTGAAGTTCACTGTGTTCCAATCTAACACTCAATTCACAAGCATTAGTTAGTGTGGGCGGGGTGACTGGAGTAAACTTTAGGATCCAGTTTATCTTCATCTTTCCTCCACATTCTCTGATTGTTTTGTTGTTAATGAAGCGAATTCGTATTGAAGGAATAAGAAAAGAACCGTGATTTCAGCAAAACTATATGCCGGTCAAACGTACGGATAAAGAGGAAGTGAATCTGGATGATGTCCATGCAGGTTTTGAGGACATGGAGGTTGATTTTGTTTCCTGTCATTTCTAGTTGTTGCTCTTGTCAGATTAGTGTTTTTCTTATGCAAGTTAACATACTCCTAATTTTCATGATACCAGCTCCGAAGATTAATCGCTAGTTGGAATTTGTTCGCGTCATTGAATTATGTTCCTACCCTTTTTGCCTTTGCTTTGGTATTTTTATAAACACTACTTCTCTTTATTTGGAAATGTTGCTGTTTTGCAGGACCAGTATGTATCTGAACAGTCAGAAAAAAAAGAGAGTGGTCCTTAATAATGAATGCATTTGAGATCATTACCCTATCCCAGGCCTGAATATGGGAGCATTATTTGACAGGCGACAAGTACGATATTATAGAGATGAGGGCTTGATATATTCTAACTTGAAAGCCTTCCCTATTTTTGTCCCTACTATCATGAGAATTTCAGGGACAAGTAGTTTCTGACATTCAAGCGAGTGCATTATTTAGCCTGATTCTGGTGGAAGCTTTAACTGTAAAAATTTCTTGTAATTGCTCAAAGCATGCCAGTTATAATGAGGTGGATTCCATGATTTTGCTTATCCGTTCACAAGGTGGAAGCTTTAACTGTAAAAGGCTCTCGTTGCTGAAAGCACGCTATTTGTAATGAGCTTGATTCCATAATTTTGTTTATCAGTTCATAAGGTGGAAGTCCTTTTGTGGTTAGAAAGGAGTGCCTTGGCTTTTAGACTTTATCCTTTGTTATATAATCCTTTGTTACATTATATAGCAAAGGTTTAGGAAACAAGAATGTCAGCAGGTTAATGCTAACTTAAAACTACGGTGTCTGTCTGTTTCATGTCAAAGTTTTGTAAAATATGTGTGGCTAACATCTCAAACATAGACTATATTAATTTGAGATGTAGCTGTACTAAAATTTTATTTAGAGAAAACAAGTGTAATGAATTGGCTTGTAGCACCAGAAGCTAGTTGCTACCTTGAGAGGAGAAGGAATAGCCTATTAAAGGGAGTCTTACCGCACCAAAGGAAGAGTGAGGGATCACTTCTGTTTGTTGCAGTGCCGAATTACATTGATTTCTTCTAATTTTTTCTTGATTTATTTCATAGGTCATCTTGCTTGCTCTGGTGCTTTGGTTTCAACAGTTAAAAATGAAAATGTTAAAAACACATTTCTCTCTTTCAAGATTATGTTAAAAGACAAACTCGTTTTGTATACTGCCAACCAAAAAGAGTTATAATTGCAAATACTGAAACTGTTGCTAAATCTATGAGTCTTGAAGTTCATACTCGTAATTCTAAAGTATGTCTTAGTACTTATTTTAAATAGGATATAATTGTTCTCTTTTCAAAATCATGTGTCTTTTTGCTGGAATATTGAGATATAATCTCTTGTTTTGGGGATTATACTTAATGTTATAGGTATTTCAACCCATCGGTACTTTAGATAATTTCACTTAAAGTCAGCTTTCTCATATCATTTTAGTATACTTTATTAATTTTGCCTTACTTTAATCTCACTAAGAGGATGGCTCCAATTTCTAATTAATTAGTACAGTGAGACAAGACCCTTCTTATTACCCATACCCAACTATTCCTAAATTAAAAATTCCTCCTTAACTAAGCGTACCTTAATACTTGAGACACTGATAAATTACCATCACTTAAAATTATATATGTTCTCATGTATAGGCTAAATTAATTCTCTCTTCCCCCTCAACGCGTTTTGCACCTCTTGCACTTTTGATAAAATACACCCATTTTTGGCTTATAGAGTTGCCCAAAGGCTTCCCATTTTGCCTACCACTGCTAGCCCCAATTTATAGATAATCCACTCCATTAGTATAAAGTATATCTCTTGAATACTCAGAGGTCTCTTTCACACGTAATAGCAACTCTAAGTAATTTTGTCTAGCCTTAATACTTGACGAAGATAATTTTAATAATCTCATACTACTTTATATTTGCTGTTAAGGAGAGATTTTTGCAGCAATGATGAGAGTTTAATATATACTCACTTAGCACATCTTGCCTTAGCTCTGATATCATTATTACGGGCCATTAATTAGGTTTAGCAGCTCAACTTGTCGACAATTAGGTGCTCTAGCCCAAGGTCAGCCTTCTCATACTATCTCACCAGACTTTATTGGTTTCGACATGCCTTGGATTCATTAAGCTCTTACCAAATTGTATGATGAAGCAAGACTCCTCTTATCACCCACACCCAACCGTTCCTAAACTAGAAACTCCTTTCGACTCTTTATCTCCTCAACTAAACATACTTCAACACTAGAGTATTTGATAATTAGTATTTTATAGTAATTTGGCAACAGATGGTATCTTGTACTGTTTGCAAATTTTAAACCAATAGCCCAGAAATTTTGCATTCACCCAAGTGAAAAATATACGATTTCAACTTTACCAAGTAATAGGATTGTTTACTTGGGAAAAATAAAAAGTTAAGAATGTCCCGTGTGAATTTATTCTTATCTATTTTTTGGCAGTGTTTTCTGTTGGGGTAACTCTAGTTAGTTGGGTGATTGGAGCTTAACCCTTGGATAATCGAAACAAGCATGCTATTCACATTTTATTTATTTTTGGAAATATCCACAGACCAGACTGGTATATATATACACCAACAACACCAGACAATTTGCGGTCTTTCTGGAGGTAGGTCTCTAGAATTGGTTTCTGCAATGTTATTTTTGCTACATGGTGAAAGGTCTTGGCTTTAGTGTAAGTACTAACTTATACCGATTGTTTTTCATATATAGATTTTTCAGGTTGCACCGTCCCTTTTCATGGCTGATGTTCGGAAGGCTGCTGTTAAATATCACATGGTTGGTACGCAATATCCTCCTAGACTTGCTTCTGAGTTCTTGAGTTTTTGTCCTATTATACCAAGGACATTAATTGGATAGACCAAACCTGCGCAGACAATATGTTTTGGTTCCATAGATTAGAATTTACTTGTATATGTATTGGATCCTTGATTCTGACTAGATATGTGATTACTTTCAATTGCCTCTTTTGCAATTCTACAAGAATTTCTGTGCTATACTGAAAAATATCATATGGAACCCGACTGAGGTTTCCAAACTGCTTTGAACAATGACTTGCTGATCCTGTAACTGTGGGTGTGATGCAAATCAATCAGCAGACAGGCCCCACAAAGCTCTCTTGAATTGGATGTACGAAGTCTTAAAGCAAGCCTTAGTGTAATAATCTTGTGTCTACTTCATGGTGGAATTATGTTTGTCATTATGATCTCCTTATCAGGTGTGAAAAAAATGCATTTTCATTGTATCATGTCACTAGTTGAGTCCTCTGTAAAGACGTCCGCCTTAGTATTTAGGGGTCTTTTGCACCAAAAAATTCGTCCGTGTCTGATATAGTGTTACGAGTGATAGGGGAATGTAGATTGATTGTCTAAGTCTCATATAGCAAAATGAAAATACACATTTATGTTTTTCACTTACAAACCATTTTCCCGTATGGTTTCTTTCAACTATTGTGTAAATTAAGATAGAGGGGACTCACTGTATAAATAGATGAACTTTTGGGGGACATTGATATGACTTTTAAAAAGCTACGAATACCCATTGAAACAGGGATGGTAAGGCAAAGGCATTCCAGTTCCAGGAAGTTTGATGATAAGCGATTAAGCTAAGAATAACCTGCAATTTACAGAACCATGGTATCATCCTAGTCTTCTTATACCCTTATTGTTGTTGCATCGTTGTTTACACAATTTTCATCTCCTGTGTAATTATTACCTGAGTTGCCATGGCCTATCACTGTTGTAGTCTCTGCGCCACCATCGTAACTTTGTTGTCTTTACTTTTGCTCAGCAGAAGAGAGAACAATTTCTCAAAGAAGCGCAATGTAATAATTGCCTTGAAATTTTCCTAAAAGTATTGGTTATTTTCTCTTATGTAATTCAGTTTGAAGCACCACGAGCAACTTAAAACCCGCATGTATAATTAATGGAATTGATATTTACCCATTTTACAGAATCAGCGGTGGCTGCAGAATATTTTAACCTACGTGGAAGCTATGTCTTGCCAACAATTTTGATTTTCCAGTCAGAATCTCTTTCTTTTACAAAACACGTAATTGTACTCGATTGATACAATATTCAATTGTTAAGAATCATTGTAGGAGTTGATATGCCAATTACGAACAATGGTACTCGTTGATGCCTAAATTTTTTTTGAACAGAAAATTCAGTCATACAAATTTTATTATTGCAGTTATTATAGAGACCGTGTAGAATAGTGTTTAACTTCAGACAAAGAGTCTCAAGGGACTTTCTAAAATCAGAAAAAACGAGTTAGGAGTGAAGCCGAATTAATGACAAATAAACTTCGATGCTCAAGTCAGCGGATCATCTAAGGTCAAGTTAAAGAGAGAAACTAATTAGGAGTGTTTGAGTAATTTACTGACTCGGAATATTTGGTTCGAAAAATATTTATGAGGGAGGCCTGATCTTTGTTAGTTGAACTCCCTTTTTCTCTTACAAAGTTGAAAATAATCCAAAAATCCCCTTTTTATGTAGCAATTTTACCATTTATAAGACCTTAACACGTGCGAATATCGGAGAATAGGAGCCTGATTAGACAAGGTAAGGTATAGTCATCTGACAGATCCTTTCACCACTCCTCTATGCCTGGCTAGGGTGATACAATAAATGCCTATAGTTTGTAGAGCATGACGTCTCTTAACGTGATGAGACACTCAAACCATTCTTTGAGAAATGTACTTACTTATCCCATCCAAATCTTTCATTTTTAAAATACCAAAATTAGGTCGCCTCGGTAATCAAGGTGGCGACCGAAGCCAGGTCAAGTTGCCCACTTAACAAAAGTTGGCGTTGAGAAATATAAGTTCGATAAAACCATCAACATAAACTCTCCAAGTTTTTGCTATCATGAAACAAGAGCAGAAATTTAAATAGTTTTGATTTGCTGAGGCGATTCGATTTTCTGTTGTGGGTAGTTTAATGCTTCAAGCAGCCAACTGTCTTCATTAAATGCAAATGCTTCGATTCCTACCTGTTATTCTCTTAAAAGACTTTATTAAAGTACGGTGCCTCTTTATAAATGGAGGTACAGCCACGTGTAAACAGATCGATGACTGCTTTTGAATCGGCGTGACGCTCTAGAATGCCCTCTTGAGACTCCTGCGACATAGTTCGTTCCTGATCGCTCACAAAATGACTCTTATTGTTATACTTTTATATGAATTATATGACATAAAATTTAAGATTATACTCTTTTCACATAGGCACTTGATATATTATGATCGATTGAAGAAATAGAAGATGAGCATCGACAGTCATATTTCACTGAGTTGGTGAGCATGATTGGTCGTCCATCAATCCAGTATAGTTATGACATACGCATAGATGATAACGCCCCTCATGTATCATTTGATGCATTAGTAGCATCTCTATTTAGGATTAGATCACGAAAGGTATATCATCATTCTAGAAATTATATTTGAAAAAATGGTTTGCAATTAAAAAAAGTCGCATATTTATTAATTTGTACTTTTTTTTAGACTGCACGTTATTCTATCATATCGTCGAGTTTAGGCCATTATGAAATGTATGACTCAGGAGTGATCGGGGTTGATGACATATTGACTTGAGCTGAGGTGCCTCATACACCTCATTCATCGACATAGCATGATCTACCTCACGAGCTTGGCCATCAATTGCCTTCAATTTTGAGTTTTATTGTACCTAAAGCTCTATCAGAAAATGATGCACCCCACTCAGCTCATATTTCTTCTTATTATACGGATGATATTTTGAGGACCGGCTATATTCTAGGTATACATGAAAAAAAGATTTTACAGGAAATTGTTGTGCTTAAAAGGAATTTTAAAAAGTTTACTCATATTCATGATGAGCATGTCCAGAGATAAGAGAAGCGTATGAAACGACTAGAGGATACTTTTGGCAGTTTCATTCGTAAGCCACAACAATGAATGCGTTCGCACAGTTTTACAAATATGGTGTTATGTATATTTTCCTACTAATATATCTTATTTACTTGAATTTATTTAACTATGATAAAGTTTTGGTACTTGTATTAAAATTGTATTGGCTATTTGTGTTAGAGTTGTGTTAGCAGTTACACATAATATTGTGTTGGTACTTATGTTAGAGTTGTATTGGCTACTTATATTGAAGTTGTATTAGTAGTTATATGTGATGTTGTATTATTACTTTTGTTGGACTTATGTTGGCTTTACATGTGATATTGTGTTGGCTACTTGTGTTAGAGTTGTGTTGGCGGTTACATGCGATGTTATGTTGGTACTTTTGTTAGAGTTGTGTACGCAGTTACATGTGATGTTGTGTTAAAACTTGTGTTAGAGCTGTGTTGGCGATTGTTAAATTATATTACGTATGCTAATAGTTAACTATTAGTTAGAGTTAAGAATGCCTAAAAGGACTCAGCAGGATCTCCAGCCATAAGTCTCAAAGTTTCTTTCTTATTATACCATGTCTTTAAATATGATGAATACACTTCATACTCTCTTTGAATGTCATTCCGAATATTTTTTGGCATGCAAACACAATTGACATCTATGAACTTATCTTTAATCAATCAGTCAATTAATCGAGTAGTTACTTATCGGTGTCTATCTTGTAACTGATTATTTTGACAACTATAAATTGTAACCATACCAGTACTCAAAAATGCATCTTATTTCTAGTCTTTATTGCATGAACTCGTCATTTATAACCATCAACCCTGTCCTTAGCCTCAAAATGATCTGTAAATGACTTGGACATAATTATTTTATAATAATTTTTTATTGTTATAAGGACCAATTTGTTACGCAGTTCTTGTTTTATATTAAAAAGCTACCTAACACATACATCACTTGATTCTAAACTCAATGAACCTTTATTTGACATAGTTATAGCTGGTAGTATTAGAGGCAAATAACTGAAATGCTGACTTGATGATAATGACTGCATTATTCCTACATTTCTGTAAACCTGTATACTACGGCTTATATCAATATCCCTCTCATCATTTCTATGTTTGTGAATGAAATTATTATCACCAAAGTTGAATGAAATATCATGATACATTTGCTCTTGTTCCTTTTGTTGAGGATTATGATGCTCAATAGTTGGTGGCTCTTCAATTTCTACTATTGCATAATAATGTTTTTAGACCTCAAAATTATTGAAATAATATTACTTGGAAGACTGGAATTGATATGATAACAGGGTATTAGTTCCACTGGATGACCTAAACAGTGGTATAGAAACTTTACTGATTGTTCGATGTGGCAAAGCACTTTCTCTATTAGGATCTACATCACTAACACGTTCAACAGTTACAAACAATGGACAATATTTCCTCATACTTGTAATATAAGTTGGATTATTAGCATTGATAAAAGTTTGAAAACTAAACTCATTGTTGATATCTGCCTCAATCTAAGGCGCTACTAATGGTTATGTACTCTTTATAATATTGCTTTTATCTTAATTTTAAACTTAGCAGAATTAATCTCAAACATCTCATATAACTTTTGCATAAATTATTTATAACTAATGATTTTTTTAATGCAACACAGCATAATCGATCCGCCATTATATACTTCGTTGCCATTTGAGGTTGATTTGCACGAACCTCTGTATCGAATTATAATTATTAGTAATGTCAACATAACTGTAAAAGAATTTCGAATAAAATCAGTTTCAAAAAAAAAATTACTTAATCGTATTTCTAGATCAATATACTTAAATACAAATTAATTAAGATTAACACCAATAATATAATTCTAAATTATTTAATATTCAATAAATTTTTTAATTTAATTTTAATTTAATTAAATATTTTGTTAATGTTTATATATTTTATAAATATATTTTGATTATTAATATTTTCTTAATAATAATAATAATAATATATTGATAACTAGTTTAAATTATTATTTATTTTAATTAAGATTTTTTGAAAATAAAACCTTCAAATTCACCCTCGAAAGTGCCTGAACTTTCGAGTGTGTATCACCTTCTAAAGGTTAAACACTTCTGAATATGCTTTATACTCAGAAGTGCACTTCTGAGTGTAATGCACATTCGAAATTGTTCTTCGGATATCTATATATATTTTTTAACACAATAATTTTTTTCTTGATAATTTTCGCTTAAGAT
Source organism: Trichilia hirta (assembly GCA_035221805.1). Taxonomy (NCBI): domain Eukaryota; kingdom Viridiplantae; phylum Streptophyta; class Magnoliopsida; order Sapindales; family Meliaceae; genus Trichilia; species Trichilia hirta. The sequence goes on along the minus strand of JAWDEX010000018.1, from coordinate 8,849,442 downwards.
CCTCCTTAATTTTACATGAGCAAATATATTCAATTAATTTATCAATAATAAATTTAAAAGAAGTGGTTATTCTTCATTTTAACATATTAATACTTATTCATATTCATCAAAACTCATCAAAAACTCATCAACCTCTAATCTTTTCAACTTAATAATTATCAACAATAATAATTTATCTTTTAATATAATGTATCAATAATAATTAATATATTCGCTAAAATTAAAAAAATAAATCTTAATTTATTTTTTAAATTTTTTATATACAATGATGAATTGAAAGGATTTGACGAAAGGTTGCTTTAAAATAATAGTTGAATAAAGGTAAAATTTATTTTATATATTTTTTATTTAAAAGTATTTTTATTTGAAAGTAGTGATATGAATTTTTATTAATTAAAATTTTAAATTGTGAATATTTTAAATTTAAAATTTAAACAGTAATTAATTCTGATTATTTATCAAATAAGTTAAAAATAAAAAGCATACATAGATTAATTTGTTATTTTTAAACTACAATAGAACCCATCTTTTAAAATTTCTTATTGAGATATATTTTATCGGTACAGTATCTAAAGTATACACAGTACTTTTTGTTTCTCTTTCTTTACCTGATTGTGGAGAAAAAATGGTGAAAGAAATGAAGAACATGACGAGGACTCTATTCTTTCGCCCAATTGGTATGTCTCTTGATTCTTGTCTGTGACTGCGAGTGAAAAACAGAGAAAAGAAAATATAAAGATTTGCTGATCAAGATTTTGGGATTTTCAAGTTTGCTTGTGATTGTGAAGGGAAATGGATAGGAATGGGAATGGATATTGGGATAGTACTAGTAGATATAGTCGTGGTGACAGTTAAAAAGAGAGATGGTACAAAACGATGCTATTTTTCTGAGTGTTAAGGGTCCCAACACCATCACTTAAAGTTTGAAATCTCTTTTCAGGAAGTGGTGACACTCAGTTCAGTCTTTCTGTCTGGATTGACTAAAGTTCCAGTTGTCATCTTTTTGCCAGTTCATTTGACTTTGCTTAGCCATTAATATTTCCCAGAGTAATGCGAAATCACAAATTGCTTTGTTATTTTCCAAAAATAAATAAAATAAAACTGAAGCACTACAGAGTATAGACCCGTTTTTTTGGGTGGGTTTCGGTGAATTTACCACCTCTTTGTCTCAAATTTCACGAAGAAAAGTTAGCAATCACTGCCCACTAAGGCATTAACCGAGTACTTGGGACTCACCTCATAGACAAGGATTCAAAATCCTCCCCCTCCGACTGTATAGAGAGAATAATTTCGTGACAAAGTATAAACTACTTACGTTCTCAGTACAAATATTTCTTCCTTGAGTTTGTTCTATTGAAAGGAAGTTGAACTTTTTATTCGACCATTCTTGTTTTATTTATTTATTTTTTTTATTTTTTAAATTAAAAAGCATCATTTACTTTATTTTAAATGTCAATTGTGATGGTAGTGGTTTGATTTTTGATAAATGAAAGGCAAGATGAGTTGATGGGAATCTTTGCACAAAAAGCTGTCATAAGGAATCTGACTTTCCGGTTTTCAGAGGGAGATCGAGAAAAGAGAGCTTTGTCTGGCTATTGGTTAGGTTAATGGGGCTTTGTTGTCCATGAATTACGTGGTTTCTTGCAACAACAAAGCATAGCATTTTTCCATAAACATGTTTAACAGCAGAATCTTGCAGTAGAGAAGGCCAATCTGGGCAAAAGATACAGTTCAGTAGTTTTTAATAAATAACAGTGGCTAGCCAATGGAATCAGCAGCAAGCGAAATTGCCAATTTACAAGAGGATGGTACTGGTAAAGTGGCAATTATGGGGCTTATACGGTCTGATTTACAGGGTTTTTAAAACTTGATCATGCATAATACTTCATCAAGAATTGCAGATGTCATGGAAACCAACCAACTATTCCATAATAGAGTGAAGAAAACCTTTCTCAAAAGTCGTTACAATTCCTGATTTCTTTTTAGTTCTGGTACAGAGACGAAAAGTTGTAACTGCAAAAAGGATATTGGAGGAGTGGTTTGTGGATTTTATTCCAATGCAAGGGAGCTTAGGCGTTTCAAACCTCCACTGCATCATTCATCTGAACAGCCAGAGCTGCCTCAAAACAGGTTCTCTTCATAGCCAAGATTTCAAATGCGGCTTTTATTTCAGATAGTAATACAGGCCGTTCCTTCAATTGTTATGTTATCCAACTTTAATCGTGTTGCTGATTCATTTACATTTGTATAATCGTAACCATTTCACAAAAGATTTTTGAGTTATAAATGAATGGATGGCCACGAATTTCATTTTGGAAGATCAGTAAAGCCATTTTCATTCATATGAAATTTGTAGTATTGAGGCACCAAAGATTTTCGTTAAAAGGAAAATTTGTCCAAAAATTATAGGGACTGAATGAAAATGAATCATTAATCACACATCCATTACTCAAAAGAATTATATCACACCAAAAGGAAAGATTTCACATTTCATTACTGGACACCGTAGTTGCTGCGTACAATTCATAAACTAGAGATACCGTCAAATCTTAAGACTTGGTTACAAAAAAAACAACCCAAAACAGGATTGTGATGTCAGACCAAACGGAACTGCCAAAACCAAGGCTGCCAATCAGAGGAACCCCGACTTAGAACTGCCAGAGCAACCAAAACACTGAGGACTTAAAGGAGAAAAAAATGATTGCAGCCCCTAATGCGAGTGTCAAACACCAACATAGGGGCAATCTCAAACTAGCACGGACTAATTTCTAACAGACTTCAAATGACTGAACATAAAGAAAGCTTAGTCCAGCAACACTTTTGTAGGAATGCATGACTGAAGCTAAAACACCGGGCATAGAATGTCCAGCGAACAGAACCGTGACTTAGCAAGATAACAAATGGAGAACCCGCAAGCAGAAACAGAAAACAGCTCCGTAACTGTATTCTCAGGGAACCATGGCTGTGAACAAGACAGCCTACTGTCAAGTGAGGCTAAAAAGATGCAACAAGCTTCCATTAGAAGAAAGCCTGCAAAAAAATAGGAATGCAGGTGTAACCTGCCAAAGTTACCTGGAAAACCACCAAGCTGCTTCTGAACTTCGTGCAATGCCACAACTGACGTGCCATAAAAACCTATGCTGAATGCTGCTATCTATTTAAACTGACTGTAGAGTTCTACCGTACCCAATCAAATTGAACTTTTCATGCCCATACAATTTCACTTCCTTGATTCAGGGGACGGGCATTCCATTTCCATCACTAATTAGGAAAGAATATCACATCTCCACAAACTCTCCACAAGCCGAGCAACTGTGCTGCTGCTAATTGAGTTGCAGTTTTGGATGTTGAGTCCTACCAGAGTCTTGCCCAATTTTTTAAGGGAAGGCATGCTCCTGTTTGATACTTCAGAACAACTTGACAAGGAAAGCACTTGCAAACTGAGTTGTTCTGAACGAGACAGGGCAGCAATGCCAATATCAGTAATTGCACACTTCGACACATCTAGATCACTGAGGAACATACAGTTGTCTGCAATTGCCAACAAACTTGCATCTGTAATCTTCCGGCAACCTTCAAGATTTAATAGTTCAAGAGTTTCACCATGCAGTCTAGATAAGGCCAACACTACTTCATCTGTTAGATTCAAGCAGCCACTAAGATTCATCTTCACAAGTCCTGCTTCACAACTCTCCAAAAGTGAGAGAATCCCAACATCTGTTATTCCACATAGCTCACTCAAGTCTACATACTGAAGCTGAGTACACAACTTCCCCAGAATGGCAACGCTAGCATTTCCAAATCCAGGGCAGTTTCGTATGGACAAGGACGAAAGTAAATTGCTAGGAGAGTGCATAGGCATTTCCAATGCCATATCCTTAATTCCCATACACTTCACTAGGGTTAAAGATTTCAATTTTGCAGCAAAATTAGAAACGGCACCAATAATCCCTGATTGGCTAACCCTGTTACATTCCTCCAATTGTAGGATCTCAAGAGATTCAGCAGCTTTAGAAAAAGCCACCAATCCATTGTCTGACACAAAGCAGCACTTGCGCAGGCACATCTGCTTCAGATTCACACAACCTTTCGCCATGGCTTCAAGACTCACATCTGTTACACCCCCACAGGAAGCAATTGTCAAAGAAACCAATTTCTTCAAACCCTGAGCATTACCCATGACCCAAAAGCCCTTCTCACTAACACTTTGAAGGCCACTCAGAACAAGATTAGTAATAACCTTGCCATAATGCCCAATCACGGCCAGAGAGAAATCTGTGATGTTTAATGCCTGAAGCTTGACTCTGGTGAGTACAGAAGAAGCTGATGACAACAGATTTGATATTCCCTGATCCCTAACAAGAGGACAGTCCTTGATGGAGATGCACTGCAGTTTGGGGCAAAACTTTCCAACAGCTTGCAGACCCTCGTTGCCAATCTTTGAACATGATTCAATGTTCAACGAAGTCAAATTAGGGCAGTTCTCTGCGATTGCAATCAAACCTTTGTTGGAAATTGAAGGGCAGTGGCAAAGTTCAAGTTTTTTCAACAAATGACATTCTTTAGCTATCTCCAAAAGACCGTCATCATCAACAGCAGGGACATTCCACAAGGAAAGTGACCTGAGAGAAGGACAACCCCGGGCTATTGCTGATAAACCGAAGTTGGTGACTCCATAAGTATATTTGTTTCCCCGGATTGAAAGCTTCCCAAGCCCCCCATGACCACTAGTCCCAACAGCAATTGCAGCAAGTCTTAAATCTGTTGCTTTCTTCCCTTCCAAGCACCTGGTAAGATAACCATCGGCATCTTCATCACATGAGACCATTTCAACATCATCAGAAACTGAAGCAGCCACCTGCTTGGCCAGCTTCTCTGACTCATTGCATTTGTTCTTGCAAATTTCAGCCTTCCGAATACTGGTCAATAGCAAAAGCCATCGCTTTGAGACACAAGCAGCAGAACTCCTCTCTTTACCACCAGGAAGGTGTCTAAAGATCTCAAAGAGGCATTCATCAGGAAGAATTTCAATTGATGTTTTGTTTTCAGAGACAAACTCGTTTCCACTGAAGGCAAATGGAGCACTAATGCGAGCCCTTTTATGAGGAGGGCAGTACGCATCCACGTGTGCACCAATTGAAAACAAACGACCCCCAGAATGGAATTCATCGTCTCCTGCAAAACCCATTAACAACAATTTGCATGAGCTAAAACTCCAGTAAAATTAACATTCCTTACATAAAGTCATATAAGAATCTACTATTGTAGAAGAAAATTCAGTAAGTATACTTCTCCAAAATTTGTTTGAGCAAAAACTAATCCTATGATACCTAAATTTCTGTCTTTTATCGATTTAATTACCTAATCCTAAGATCAGTTTCCCCTTGAATTAATCTTCACTAATTCAAGAAAGATATTAATTTTGACAATCAAGCAAAAATTACCCACAAAAGATTCGTTTCAATTACCTCATAAAAATCATTTCCCTATCAAAAATACCACATCAAGCTCAAGTTTTCATCAATTAAATCATCTAACGTCCTAAACAGATGCCCCAAATCAAATCTAAACAAAGCGAGTCTCCCAAATCTATCCATTTTGCCAAGAAAAAAACAGAGAACAATAAGTCAAAAATAGCAACCTACCAGAAAAGTTAACAAGAGCAGGCATGCCTGAACAATTCCAAATAAGAACCCTCGCTGGAGAGAAGAAGTTCCACCCGAACTGGCAACCCAAAACGAGAAGAAGCAGATAAAATAAAAGAATACTTTATAGCTTGAATGCATGAGAGGAAACCCTAACCAAGTAGGGCAAAAAAAAAAAAAAACACAAAGGAGAGAAATGATATTGTTTTTGTAAAGGAAGAGACTGTAGGTATGAGTTGAGAATAATCAGACAGCCTTATATATAGATATATATATATGTATATGTCGAAATTGTGGAGGAAAGAGAGGAAGTTGTTGTCGTGTTGAGAAATTTTGCTCAGATACATTAACCAAGAGAGGAGCCTCAATACTCAGACTCACAGCCAACCTCAACTACTCGCAAACTTTAACAAGTGCAATGTATCTCTCCTTTAGTTTTTATTTTGATAATTTATTTTTTCCATTCTATACTCTGCATACGTTCTCCATCTCCAGCCTACCCAACACTGCTTGCTTCCACGTGTACTCGTTGTTTTAATATTATTTTCGACAACATTAAATTGTATTTGAAAAAAGTGGTTTACATTTCAAATTTTATATCATACAGTTTTATTTTTGAGTTAAAATTTTAATTGTTGTGATTATATCTTACATTGATGTAATACGAACAAGTTGTAATTTAAGAGGAAAGTTTATGACTAATGACCAATGAGAGTCACTAATGCCATCTTAATTACTAAAATATTAAAATATTTTTGTTAAAATATAATCAACTAATATTTTATTTTGGTTATTGTATGATCATCTAATGATATTGCATTCGGTATATGTTTAAAATTATTTTTAATGGATATTATTTAATTACGGATTAATTGCTTTTATTTAAAAAATCTTAAAATTTTAAATTGGAAGATTTTGGCTAAGGTTTTTTATTTTAAAAAATATGAAAAATAATGATGCATTATAGAAATAAATTTTCAACTGATGAAAATATTAGTCATTTTCTTGCATTTAAAAACTAAGAATTTAATTTTTATTTAAATAAATTATTAAAAATAACATGCATTCATTTTTTTTTTTTATTTAATCTATTACTATTTCAATGTTTATATCCCCAAGAATAATTTTCATTTTTTGAATGGGAAATTAATTTTCTTACTTTTGTACCAAATGGGACAAAAAGTACAAGTTATGCAAATGGCAAATTGCTGATAGGGAAAGATAAAGGAAAGTCTACTTTTGTAATCCTGAATTTGGTCGATTAATTGTACATGATCATTTGCAATTGCATAACCATATACATAGTTTCTGCCCATGTTTTGCAATTTCCAAATATGGACCCATAGACTTTTCTATTTGCAAGGTATAGTAGTAATGCATAGGATAGGATTATTTGTAATGAATTTAATATCTATCTTATATTTGGTGTAATCAAGGAATGATAATAACAAAATTAATTCCATATGGGATAAGCTCTTTTAACTTAAAAAATTGAATTTAAAATTTGATAACATTTTAAATAATTGATAAATATAATAATTATAATTCATTATTTTTATTATAATTTAATATTTTATTAATTAATTTGATTTAATTTCATAATATTATAATCAAACATGTAAATATTTTTAAATATATACATAATTATAATTCTATAACCATGAATATAATTTTTAATATTTATCATGAACAAATATTTTATTTACTTATATTTTATTATAACTAAGGATATAAATATTTATAAAATTGTATTTAATTATTTCTAATATGTTTTAATTTTTTAGTAATTATGTTTAATATGGTATTTAAAATATTAATTTGAATTTTAATTAATTTTATAATACAAATAGACACAATCCTACCTTAAGTTGAACTAAATATAACACAACACTAAATATAATCCTATTCTACTTTTAAAAGAAAAGATCTGTTCAATTTAATTTAATTTAATTTTATCATGTATTATCCTATCTTATTGTACTATGACTGAGCAAATGACAACTTCATTACCATTTGACAACCAAAATTCCGTCTATTTATGATACAAATAGTCATTTCACAAGGCATTTAGAAATTGCATGGCAGTAGTAGTACCACGAGTTTGAATTTTGAATCCATAGATTAGGATTGTGATTGTGATTCGTGAACCATACAATTCTTAATCAGTTTCCTTTCTGTATGTTCCCTTCCCTATACATTTAATCTGAAAAAATGGGCTGTGGTGACTGATAATCAATCCAATCAAGCATATATTAGATAAACTTTGCTTCAGAAAAATGATTATTCTCCATCCCTCGGATAATAATAATCACAAACAAAGCTTCCATCCATTAAATCAGTAAGATGTTTCTGGAAAGGAAGACTGTAAAATAAGGAAATTTTCAAATGTTCTGAAGTTATCTTGATTTGGATTGATTGTGATTTGAAGACAAAACAATTGCATGCTGCATGCATGGTTATTGACTCAGTAAAAAGTAATTAGAAACCCCATTCAATTACGCAACCAAACCCGAGCAAATGAAATGAATTTCCATTTATTTTCCTGGAAAACGTTGGTCGTTGAAGTCAAGCTTTTCGAATATCTCATTTACCATTAGCAGTGGTCAAATATGGCAGTGAGGGCACATAAGTTTATGGTTGACGTGGTCGAAAACAAAACATAAAAATTGGAAATGGACCCTCTTCTTATTCCATTGGTTCAATGGACTATGGGTTGTGGGATAATATTAATGAAGTCCTTCAAGTAGGCATTTCGGTTCCCTTCATTTTTACAATAAAGGAGTGGAGAGGTTATATACAATGAATTTGATGAGTTTTTAGAAAGTTAAGGATGATGATGACGTTGGTATATATGTGTATGGTTATGAATAGGTAGGTCCAATGGATGGCGAAGAATGAGTATGTGATTTAAAAACATTATCATAAAGAATTTAATAAATGGTACAATCAATGGATGGATTTTTGTTTAACATTAATTAGTACGTAAACAACTTAAAATATAAGTGATTAAGCTGCTTGACATCAAATGAATGAATTGTAACTTTGCAGGCTTTGTCAATTTGTGATTTTCTTTTTTTGTTAGGAATAAATTTTTTATTTTTTTATGATATAACTAAATGTACTTGGAAGGATAGAAATTTTCAGGTGCAAATTTTATTATTTTTTAAAATTTAAGCTTGAAAAGAAAAATGCATTAATTTTCTTCATAAATTGTCATTTTGAAGAAAATTAACATAAATTTCCTTTGTTATGACATCAAGATGAATGAATGATTCCTTGTACGAGATACCCCATCCATGAGTTGTTTGGTACTGATTTAATAAATGTCGTGTTCTATTTCCTATTGTTATGAATTATTTTACAAAAATCTAGGAAGGGGTAAATGATTTGGGATGCATGTGCGGCCAACTGATTTCCATTATCGCATGATCAACAATAGAACCCTTAGAAAAAATAAACAATACTTAAAACATGATAACAATTGACATATTTTTAATTTTCGATTAAAATAATTTAAAGATTTTTAAGAAACCAAGTTAGAGAAAGAAAGAAAGAAAGAAAGAATGTTAAATGTTTTCTAAATGCATCTGAATTAATTAATTAATTAATTAATTATCAAATGAACCTACAATGTAATATAATTCTACCGACCAAAGAAATGGAATCCATAGATATATAATTAGTAATATGGAGGGAGCTGTATTAACTTTGCTTTGAAGAATGGATTATTAATTCAATTCAATTAGTTTAATAAGATTGTAATGAAAAGATGTCATTCTTTGTTTCAAGTCAGCCTACAACTGCGTCCCATATCTTTTGCTTCTACTGTCTACTTTCCAAATGGGAAAATAATCCAACGCATGATATGCAATGAAAATATTAACAAAAACAAAATTCTTGGTTGGGATTTGGTTGGTTTTTCGATTACCGAAACAGGGTTTATCAAAATCTTAACTTAAATTTAATCATAAATTTTTAATTCTTAATTTATACAATTAAATAATAAATTATTTGCATTAAATACAATTTTATAACTTTAAATCTTAATCATTAAATTGTATAAATTCAATAATTAAAAATTTATATCGATAATTAAATCAATGTGTTCTAGAATGGGCATTGGCAATAATGAATGTAAAATGTGAAACACAAAGAGCTGGTGAAAAAACTTTTACAAATTTATTTACATACAGAGTTGGACTTCACTTCACTTCATTTTCAACCAATCCTCACCGCCCCTCTTGGTTGAATGAGTGAATTTGGAAAAAACAAATACATTTCATGGAAATTCTTAATTTATTAATAAACCAATCCTTTTTCTATTGTTATTTTCATTGATATTCGAAGAATTTCTTAAAAATTTTAAATGAATAGTGAACTTAAAGAAAAATAATATTATTAATTTATAAGTTGAAGAACATCGCTAAATATATATCTTGGCATTTGTATTTTACCTAAATACCATGTTCGCTGGTTGAATATTAATTTTTGATGTTTAATTCCATCTCTCTTCTAACCACGCTAGGATCTGCTGGGTCAGATTTCTTTGTCTATTGATTTCTCAGTCTATTTTTTTTACCCCTTCTTTAATGAATCAATAATATTTGTTCCAATGTTCTGGACTTTGGTTTTCCACACAGAATTGTAATTAAATAGGATCCACTTGAACTAATAAAACCAAATAATTATTTTATTTTTTGATTCACTTTGCTTACAACTTGTATTCGAAGCAATCATAATTTATACATGCTTTTATTTCTTGTGACACCAAGACGAATCCAAAATTTTGCACACACACATATAGATATATACATATCATGAAGGAAGGTTTATTACAATGCCTATTTTTTAACAATAAGAATCATATATAATTCCAACTTCAACTTGTGCACATCATTATTAACTCCAGGTACTGTTAGCTGCTAATTAGTAAATAATAAAGAAATATGAAAGGTTTCAATTCTATAGCTCCCAAGTCCTGAAATCACATTGACTAACTAACACGAAATTTAAGAAATCAATGAAGGTAGTTTCCAGCTTTCTTTCCTTCTCAGATTGTAAATTATAAATATATGATGAGTTTCTTCCTTGCTCCATTTTCATTTTGTCATTGGACTCTCCCTAAACAATCAAAATGAAAATGGAAAGAAATCACCAAAAAATTTTATCATAAAAAAATAAAAGAAAAAGCTAAGTAGTACAGCGAACAAGATGCATACATTTAATTAGGCCTATCAAACCATTTGTTGATCAGTGATTTTTGGCCAGTCAATGATCAAACTGTATATTTATTTTTCTTGTGAGATAAGTAATACAACATAGAATAGAAAAAAAGGAAATAAAATAATAAAATATTGAAATTTTCTTTATTCAAAATAAATCTCTCTCTCAAGTTTTTTACTGAACACGAACCCTAAGGCCTTATTTATCAACTTATTATCTAATAAAATATTCCGTAGATCCAAAGATATCCCCTGGAAACTAGGAGTATAAACCCATATAAAATTCGACGTCTGCATTTTATTTGAATGAGAACTCTCTTATGATATAAGTTTTCTCTTGATAACAACACGGTCTACACTTATCAACAATATCTTTAGATCTTCTCATAGTCAAATGGAAGCCCTCGGGGTAAGGGGTAGTAAAAATCCGAATCCGCATCGACTATTGATATATTCAAATCTGGATTCGGATGAAGAAAGAGGATTTTGGAACACAATTAATATTCAGATTTTATGTGAAGCAGATGCAATGAGAATTTTGAAATCTGGATATTCGAATATGTTAATATCTGAGAAAAATTCAGATAATACAATATTTCCATCCTCACATGACCTGACTTGACCTCCCAATTCACAAGATCGATCGTTCTCGAAGACCATCAAATTCACATGATCTCTCTCGAAACCGAACTGAATTGAATCCTAAATTTTAGAAAAGAGTAAAGGAGCTGCAATCAAGGTCAAGTAATCATCCATTTAGGAACACTGTGCATAAATTTGTATGAAGTCTTATTAAAAAACAAAACCTGAGAGACCCAAAAACCACGAAGTTTATGATTTCGATTGCAATCTTTTACCATATATCACATGTCACTACCCAAATTCATCAATTTTAATTCATGCTTAATTCTATAGAATAAAACTTAATAATTTTATAAACCTATAATTTTATCCTAACCAAACTTACATATAAGCGAATGAAACTTGCTATCTTATTCTCACTATTTTGTATGTATCTTTCAATATCC
>JAWDEX010000018.1:8789973-8831504 GCA_035221805.1 Trichilia hirta | reverse complement strand
ATATTCACACGTGTAAACACTTATAAATAGTAAAATCGCTATATAAAAAGGGATCTTCTCTTGTTCTAGCCATTAGAGAGAAAAACGAAATTCTACTAACGTCGGCTAGCTGTCACCAAAGACATTTCCAAATTCACTGTCCCAGATCGATAAATAACTAAACACTCTAATTTCATTCTCTCTTTTATTCAATATTTAATAATACGTTAATTTAAACGTCAAAATTTATTTGTCGATAACTCGATTTCACTACTAACTTATTTTTTTTTAATTTTAAATAATTTTTAAAGTTAATAATTTCAAAATTAGATATTATTTTATATTATTCTTATGTTAATAATAACAATAAAAATTATAAGATATACTAAATTTTTTGTCCATAAAAAACTTTAAGTATCAATGCTATTAGCTTTGGGATTACAATATTCTCCCCCTTATACCGTGCCTTAGCATTTGGTGACGAGATTCTATACGGAACGTTTCAAATTTTGTGATCGAGCCTGACCAAATTGACACCTCGAACATGTCAGGTAGTGCAACTAGTCAAAGCGGAAGAATGAAACACGAGCATGCTTATTATTAAAATGTTGTGACTACAAACTGTTTATTTATTTATTTAAATTATTAGAAAATTAAAATTAAAATATTAATGTATTTATTTAAAAATTATTGTTATTAAATAAATTTATAACTTTATTTTTAAAATCAAGTAACCATACCAAACACCGGTGAGGTCTATCGACTCAGATGGGGCCCAAGACGCAACCATCATTTATATTTCTTTCCGGGGACAGACTCGAAATTATTGTGTCTATAACATGTACAACGTGGCTGGTTTTTCCCCTTTCAAAATCGTTTAGCTGCTTCTAGATGTCTCTGTTTTCAGAGGGGAAATATTAAAAAGAAAGAGACAACGAATTAATACAATAAAATGGCTTTTTGAAAACAAAATCCTTATCTAGTAAATATCAACCGAACACATACAGAAATAAGGTGGAGAAGATCAATTCACATTACCACTATACTACATAAGAAGAAACTTTACTTGATCAGGAATACTCTTTCAATTCCCGAACTATTTACAGAATCCTCTCAAAACAAACAAGCATGCAGAAACAATCTTGATATATGGAAAACGAAAGCAATTCAATTTCTCAATCATACAATCCTTCGTGCTCCCATACGTCCACGAGAAAATCAACCATTTCCTGTCAGTTAAATTTTTGATTAGCTAGTAAGCATACACCTACCATTACATTTAATTAAAAGAAATTACCACCGGCCATAATGGCCAAGTGGTACCACTTTCCTTTCCCGGGTGCAATCTTGGGTTCAACCCATAAAGGGAAGTACATTGAGAGAGGGAGTTATTCCTAAAGTCCAGTCAATTGGAAGAAAAATAAATAAGTGACTTAACATAATTGTTGAAACACCACTTTGCACAGGAACTTACAGAGAGAGGGATGGGCCTGGGAAAAGGATTTTTTGTTCCAAGTAAACTTTCATAAGTTCCAGGCCAACTGCAAAGAAAATAAATGTCAAAAATGTGGAGTAAGCAGGGAAAAACGAAGCACAAGAGGAAAAATAGATGCTGATATTGTGCCACATATATATTCCCCATATTTTACCCTAGACAGTTTCTCCTCAACTAATTATCATTTCATAAAAGGACACATTTGCCATGGGTTATGGAATATGTATGCTATAGAATTACTAAATGAACAAAATTAATTACTCAACAACCAAAATCCATGCGCCTATAAAAAACAGTAAATAAGTAGCCATTGATTTCAATCGATCAAAGCAGAAGCTGTCAACAATACAGTATAAACAAGTGACAGCTTGAGAATTAAACACTGAATGAATGGGAAAAGGAGGAAGATAAAACACCTTGATTTAGCCCAACTTTGTTTAGTTTGATTCTTTGTCTTATTATTTTCAATCCACTGAAGTCTGCCCTGGTTCCAGAGAAGAAGACCTGCAATTAAAAGTATATTGGCATCACTTGAGATGATCTAACTAACTGAATATGAAATATTATAATGAAGAACACTTTCAATAACATTATTGTGATTAAAACACCTTGAAGCAGTGCCAATTAATTTGAGTACTAGCTGATGAAAAGACCTTGCGTATGCAATGATAAAAGAAAGATACAACAGAGGCAATGTAGCACACATGATACATCATATTTTCCTAGTAATTGATCAAAAAAGTAAAGATAAAATAAGACAGAACTTGCCATGATTTACAAAATCAGAATGGCTGCCAGTGCCGCTAGTTCCAAATAAGTGATTGAGGGTCTGGTTCGATGTACTGATAGGTGAAATACTTCTTTGAGATTGAACTGCACAATTTTCCAGATCACATGTGCTTGTACTCCAAAAATCATCTGATATGGTAGGTCTTTTCACTTTCCGCCCCTGGATTCGCAATCCCTTCGATGGTTCATCCACGGCAATAATTGGTGTGGATTTAGTACAGCAACCAAAACAACCACTGCTCTGTTACAAACGAGGTTAAACCACACAGCCAATACATACCAGCAGCAATAATTGTTATAGAATTGAGACCAGACTGAATATCAATGGTATTCTAATAAACTATGCAATTTTTGTTAATACCTTTCCCTTTTTACATCTCTTTGCAATCAAATTTAAACAGGAATATGGTAATTTAACTCAAGTGCTGTCTCTAAGACAACATCAGAAGTATCACCAGAGAATCGCTAAACTAATGAGAAAACCCTTTGTAAAGCACAATGCAGGATCAGTTTCACAACCCTTCTAGATAAGAAAGAATATATAGTTTGAGATGCAAAAGGTAAGTACAAGCTATTAGTTAAGACAGTTGGGGCAGAAATGATATTGTAATTCATGGACTGGTCAATTGAAGTTTCAAGCACGGAAGTAAATTGATAAGAAATTGCTTAGGACTGACTATTTACCATTATTATAGAAAGGATTAGGATCATTCAAACAATGGGAGGAAAAGATCCGCAACTCTGAATGAAGGGGAAAGATTGTTTAAAACATCTAACTACTATTGTTTTCTTTTGTTGTGAAGAAAGGGAGGAATAACCTTGATTTGAACCATAATTACTCTGGTCTTTCTACATTTTCAGAAATGATAATTGATACTGAACTAGTTAATGAAATTTGGTTCTGCATATCATTTCTCTGTTGAGCGTTTCATGGAAAGAAAGGGAACGCATTAATGACAACTGAACAGCATCTTTTACCATTGGCAGACCAAGACCATCTTGTTCTCCTTCCATGACCTTATCATTGGATTAAAATTCAAAGCGTTCGGCTGATTGTAGGTAACTTCATCTAACCATGATAGGTGGATATTACAGTTAAAACGCTGAGACCATATTGGGCTGCTACATGCACTACTAACAGGGATAATTACTTTCTCAAGGAAGCACACCGGAAAACTGTTTGAAGAGGCCTCAATGACATCAAGATTCTGGAAATTCTTCAAATTTACTCCAAGAGTTTATGTACAAGTTTATGCCTAAGAATAAGTAAATTGCCCCAACTGACAGCAAATTTACCATTCATCTTCTTGCTAAGATAGCTCAAAGCAGAATTTATTAAGAGGAAAAGATACGTGGAATCACTTCAGTTGCTATAGGGAGCAGCACACCAGCAACTTAAATTTAGTGAATAACTAAGTACTTTAGGCAAAGAAGTACATCCTCAGGTCCTCTTGTCTTGCTTAATTTAACTTCTTTCCATCACAAAAGTTTCTACCATTATCTTCTCTTCATCAGAGCATAAAAGGAAGGAAAATGAAAATGGAAAAAGGCAGTCCTAACAAACGCTTCTTCTAATAATGTGTAGGCCATGTACCGTCAACTGGAGATTGTTATTTTCTTCTCTCGCGGTCAGAATTCAACATTTCCGATAAGAAATTTTTTGAAAACAGAAAACTAGTATTAACACCTCATCGTTTTCATTGCTTCCAACAAAAGATAAAGATTCCACCAGGAAATCATTTCACCAAACCAACTGAAAATTCTTCATTAAATGTCTCAAATCAATCTTCCTTCAATAAATGGTAAAACAATATTAATATCCTCCCTATGAAAGCAGAATAAGTCAAATTCGTATATAAACTACTATGGCCAAATCAACGCGACAATTGAATAAACAGACTTAAAAACATAGAGAGAATAAAATTCAATAAATTGCTCTTGAACGGAAATCAGAAAATGAAAACAGCTTTTGCTCTGTTTCAATCAAAAGCAGGAAGATTGAAAACTTCCATTTGAAATCCATTACTTACCCCATGCAAGCGAGAAAGTGATCGATCCAAGTAGTGAAGGAACTGTGAAGAAGCACCATATATTCTCTTCAATAATCTTGTTATCACTATCAACAAAACATGCATTCAGCGTATAAACCAAGAACAAATCTCAGAGTGAAAGTGGGATATCACTGTCGCTGGTTTTATCTAAAAAGGAACAATTTTATGGTATTCTATATGTTTTTTTATTATTCTTATTGTTATTGCTGTTGGCGTTTCGTCCACTTGCTTCAACAGTCAAAGCGCAGAGAAGATGATTAATCATTTAATTGGTAATTTAATAGAATATTAATACTGAAACTGAACGAGGAGCTGAACTTCAAATCTCAAGATATTAAATGAAAATTTGTTATACTAAACAAGTGCACATTTTTATAATTAACTTTAAAATTAGGATGATAATCCTAAACATAAACTAGAGCTTGCTAAAACAGAGTCGTAAATTAACAGTTTCTAGTTATAATTTAACGAATTAAAACGGCAAATTAGAGCATCTTAAAAGAGATGGTAAAGTCTCACCTTCATCATGAGATAATAAGATTAGTGCTTTTTTTACATTAATAACGTTTAGGAGTGGAGTTACCTACAAAATTCTCATTTTAGATTGTATTCATTCATTGATTGATAAATTTTGACGACTCTTACTATTTAGGTGTTTATAAAATTACTCAAAATACTTATTTATTACAAATGAACTAATTATTTAATTTTGAATTTTATTTTCCTATTTAAAAGAAAAAAAAAATGTTATAAGACTCCTCTAAAGATATAATAAATTTCAATATTTTAGTTAAAATTATATTTTTCATATTGTAATTTAAAACAAAGCATACTAACTTTATAGAAAATTTTAGATATTTTAAATATATTTATATGAATATTTAATTTAAATTTTTTATTTTATAATAATGATAATTTAAAATTATCACATTATTATACTAAATAAATAAAGCCTTAAATTGTTTGCGCCCTTGTTAGTTTAAGATGCCTAATGATGAGAATATTGAGAAATTGACGAAGCCTTATCACAAACTGGAGTAAAAGAGCCTGCCCAGTCCCAAGGCTTTGTCAATGTCACATTTTCGATGTGTAGTGACACTGATGACAAGCCGATGGATGGATATTGTTAGCTGGGTTATTTTAATAGAGAGAATAATAAATACATTTTCCAAAATATTATTTATTTTTATAAAAAAAAATATAGTAAATATCTTTATAATTTTTTAGAATATCACTTACTCCTTTATCTAAATATTTATAATAAATACTCCCTCACTATTTTTATTATTTAAAAAAATAACAAAATTTTTTTAATAAAAAAAAATGCATACTTTTATTATATAAATCTCTAGATAAAAATAATTAATTTTTAAAAAATTATTTTAAATTTAATTTATAATTTAATACTTTAAATTATAATAATTTATATTTAAAAAATTATAATTTAATTTTTAAAAATTAAATTTACAGAATTTTTAGTTATATTTATTAAAATTTATAAATTTTATTTTATTTTATAATTTAAATTTATAAATATTTTATTTTATTTTTACTTTCAAAAATTAAATAAAAATAATTTAAATATTTTTAAATTATTGAATGACTATAATATTTTATACTATAAAGAAATTTAAATTTTTAATTTTATATTTAACAACACTTTTAAAAAAATTTATCAAATATAAATATAAAATTATAAATTAAAATTTTTGTTTTATAATACTTTATACTAAAAATATATATAATTTAATTTTTGAAAACTAAATTTAAAATATTTTTATTTTATATTCATAAAAAATTATAAATTTTATAATTTAAATTTATAAATATTTATTTTTTTATTTAAAAAATATATGATTGTTCAATAACTTAAATAAAAATATATAAATTACATTTATTTAATTTTTAAAAATAAAAATAAAATAAACTCTTTAAAAAATTTTATGAATATAAAGTAAAATATTTTAAATTTAATTTTTAAAAATTAAATTATAAACTTCTTTAGTATAAAATATTGCAAAGTAAAAAACTTTAAATTGTAAGTTTATGTTTATATTTGATAATTTTTTTAAAAAATACTTATGACTATAAAAATTATAAATTAAATTTTTTATATTTTAAAGTATTATAATCATTCAATAATTTAAATAAAATATTTAAATTAATTTATTAAAATTTTATAAATAAAAATAAAATATAATTTTTATACATTTAAATTATAAAATTCATAAGTTTTTATAAATATAAAATAAAAATATTTTAAATTTGGTTTTTAAAAATTAAATCATAAATTTTTTTAGTATAAAGTATAATAAAAAGTTTAATTTATAATTTTATATTTATATTTGATAAATTTTTTTCTAAAATGCTTATAAATATAAAATTCTAAATTAAATTTTTTATAGTATAAAGTATTATAGTCGTTCAATAATTTAAATAATTTAAATTATTTTTATTTAATTTTTGAAAAAATTAAAATAATTTTTTATAAATTTAAATCATAAAATAAAAATAAATTCATAAATTTTATGAATATAAAATAAAAATATTTTAAATTTAATTTCAAAAATTTAATTATAAATATTTTAGCATAAAGTATTATAAAGTAAAAAAATTTAATTTAGAATTTTAATTTATATTTGATAATTTTTCTTTTAAAGTTCTTACAAATATAAAATTATAAATTAAAATTTTTTATAGTAAAAATATTATAAATATTCAATGATTTAAATAAAGTATTTAAACTATTTTTGTTTAATTTTTAAAAATAAAAGCAGAATAAAATTTTTGTAAATTTAAATTATAAAATAAAAATAAATTCATAAATTTTTATGAATATAAAATATATTTTAAATTTCATTTTTAGAAATTAACTTATAAATTTTTTTTGTATAAAGTATTATAAATTAAATTTAAAATATTTTTTAAAAAATCAATTATTTTTATTTATAGGTTTATATGATAAAAGTTATAATTTATATGATAAAAATTATGTATTTATGTGATAAAAATTTGTATTTTTGTGGTTAATTTTTATTACTTTTCTAAATTATATAGAATATTTATCGTAAATGTATTGATAAAGAAATAAGTGACATTTTAAAAAGTCACAAGAAATATTTGTCACAAATATTTTAATGAGAATAAATAATATTTAAAAAAATTATAAAAGTGTATTTGTCATTCTCTTTTTATTAAAATATAATTTTCAAATTGCGATGCCAGGTTAATGGATAAATAGATTAAAATAAACCAGTAAAACAAAATAACATCAAAGGGTTGCACAAATCCAAAGCTATCTGTTGGTCATGAACCACAAAAAATTTCACTTTGATGATCCCCTTTGCTAATTTCATTGTTTGAACAACAGAGATGCAAGACTGGACCTCCTCCCAAAGATTATTGACGATAGCTCATGTTTTCTTGTACCAGAGCAGCCAAGTCTGTCCGGAAGCTTTGATTGGGCGCAATCTCTTGCTTGATGTTTGCCTCAGTGGTCCTGATATATGTACCAGCAAGTAAACCATGGAAATTAACGGCTTTATATTCGCATTCAATGAGAGGTTATGGTTATGGCCTCCAAGAAAGATTCTATGAATACATGGATTCTGCAGACTAGTGAAGTTTTTCATCAAATTGTCAGTCCAACTGATAGTAGAGACACGGTACATTTCTAACTCATAAAAACTCTAGGACAAGAATATTTCAGAATGGTATCGGAACAATATGGGAAATGAACCGTTTAAGGCAACAGGGGAGATCTTTATTGGAATTCTATAAAACACTTGGACAAGGTGTGGCCCAGACCCGTTAGCTACCCAGAGCCATAGGTTTGAATCCTGTCACCTTGATGTGGTATTCTCAGGGGCCGAAGTGCGAAGCTTAATATATATATATTTTTTTTATATACCACCGAGTCTTTTTGATCTGAATTAATATACGTGCAGATACAATATTTATAACTCTGAACTAGAGTCGGAGCTTAGCGAGATGGAGCATAAGATTGCATACGAGGGAGGGATCAATCCTTCATTTGCTAAAGTCGATATACCCTCTCGTTGCTTGTGCTTAGGATTAGCAGTGCAAATTATCTATACAAGCCCACGAAGTTGAACTCTGTTACATAACTCACACGTCTTCTTCCCTGATGATCTCACTTTCATGGCTACTGAAAAATAAAGTTAAGTTATGAAAACCTGTACAGAGATCTTTGGACAACTTTCTAGGTGCTAATATCATAAAACAAAGACATCTATAAAATCATCATATGTTAAAACGCTCAATGTTAGCCCATCCAAAGATTAATAAATCCGATTTCCTTCTCTTCTTCTATTTAGTTTAAAACAGTTGATCCTATATCTTAAGACATAGGTGATTAATAGTAAATATACCAAGAATTTGTAATGAAAAAAGAATGCTCTTTGGTAGCAATTTTTTCACAACAGTCATAAAAGTCCCAATACTACGGTTTCTATAGAAATCAAAATTATAGAAACCAAAAAAAACATACACCTATTGTTGGTTTTAGGGTTGAAGTTTAGACGGACCAATTATTGGCATTGTACAGCCCAAGACTGACAAGACCACATCTTTCACTATTTTTATTTTAAAATGGATGATGATAAATGCACCCCGATTAATTGTGAACGTTCTTGACCATTCTAAATGTAGTGTTGATTTCAACAAGCCAAAACTTCTAAATGTTCAAAAAAGGGTAATGAAGGGTTGAAATTTTTATTTTTGATATTTTTTTAATAAAACTTTTATTTAATCCAAAATTAAGGTGTATTTATGACGATAATATTATTATAAAGTGTAATGTTACATATTTAAATTTTTTTGCATAAATTTATATAAGTAAATTAATATAATATACCCAGTAATGGAGCCGGGAACTAATCAATAAGGGGCTTGGATTTAATTTACAAGGGGGCTTGACTTTAATTGACGAGAGAATAATGTAAATTGCAATTAAAACATTAACTGAGCAAGTAAAAAAAATTAGTGTGAGGGGCCTTGAGTCCCTTGTAGTTACTAGAGGGCTGCGAGTATAATAATAATAAAAATAATATAAATTAATTAACAATTTATATTAGTATTTAATTTATATATATAAATTTATAATATTATTCTTTTGCAAAATTTTGAAAACATGATAATCAAAATATTATCACCTATCCATTTATTTATAATTTATGGTTGATCATTTCATTTCACTGCATCAATAACTAGCGTACACTTTATGATTTGATTATATAAAATATATGTTTTAAATTGTGTGTAAAATATAACGGTAATTAATTATTACACACGATTTATCATATACCTACTCGTAACCATGTAATCCCGTTACACAATTTTCGTAGTAGTTCAAATTATCTTAGAATGACATGATGAGTAGTATTAGTATTAACACAACGTACTCAATACAACATTAAGTGTTACAAATTGAAAATTCTAGATGTTCAATTCATGCATTAAAAATGATGTTCGATATGTTCCAACATTTAACGAGGGCACATCAGCCTACGTAACACCACTTCTAAGGTTATTTTTTAAAAATATAAATATTATTACCTTAAATAAATAATCAAATGTATGAATCCTTATCTTCAACCGCCCACTATTCCCTTATTATTGGTGGAAATAAATTCACCCTTCCTAGGCAGACAAAGCCATTACCATTACCAATACCAATACCCACCATTCCACCATTTCGCCTAATTCCATTGACAAATGAAGGGAGTGACCTTTATTAGGTTATAATAATAAATTGATAATGATTATTATTTCTTAATAAGGTATTAACCCACGTAAGCAAACACGATCATCGATTAAAATAATAAAGATGTTGTCATTCAACTGCTTTTCTTTGTATCAATAATACATACATAATGATTTGACACTTTAGAATTAAGCCCTCACTGTGAATTTATTTATTTTATTATATGTTTGGTTAAAGGACCCCTATGCCTTAATCTTTTGTCAGACAAAAGCATTGGCTCTTTTGTTGACCAAATGGAGGCCATGAATCACGTATATACTGTACAAAAATAAAATAAAACTATACGTTGCTTTAGAATATTAAATTTGCAATATAAAACATATAAATTATTATTTAAGTTTATAAAATTAAATATTTTATTAAAAAAATTACCTTTAAATTTAATATGTTCACTTTCTTATTTCAATTACAAAAATAGAGTTTCATATATTTTCGTCTAAAAAAATTTAAAACAGATTTTCTGTTTATGGTTATTGTGTAAATATTTAGAATGAATTTTAACTATTTTGATCTCAAAATAGTCCTATTAAATATATAATTTGACGTATATTTTAAATTGTTTAAAATTAAAATGCAAAAGTTATATGGTAGCCAAATTATTGTTGATTGTTGAAGGTTAGCACTCTCTTTCACGTTAAAACAGAAGAATTGTGAAATTGCTGAGGTCAGTGGAAAGTGAACCTCGGAAGCATCTAGAGAAAAGATTTTTCTTGCGTACGTCACCTGTTTACTTTTATTTGATGTGATGATATTAACATATGTATCAACGTGTCATCTACCAAATGGATGGTCCATCATTCTACTTTAAAATGAAGGCGTATTTGGGAATTGGGTCAAGAAAACCCGATCAACTGGGACGGGTTATGTCACCGATGTCCAACGATGGCCCTGTCTTTTTATATTTACAATTTTAGCCAATAATTCACTCTTAAAGTACTTGCCATAAATCCACCCATCCATCGCCGGAACAGTATATTAAAAGCAGTGGTTTTACGGATAAAAATATTTATTAATAAGCAATTTCATCCTTAATGTTATAAAAGTTGGCACAGCTACTTGCAATTACGTATTTACCCCAATAAAACAAAGCCACTGCATGGAACTACTTTCTATGTTCCTGTTATTATAATAAAATAGTCTCTTAAAGAAAAACAAAAACAAATCTCAAATTACCCTATCCAAACACTCTAAATAATTGGGATGATAAGAATTCAAACTATTCTTTAAAATCTTATTCATTAAATAAATTGTTTACATCCAATCATGTAATTCAATTTTTAAGAGAATGAAGTAGTATAAATTCCAAATAAATTTAATTTTGCAAATAATTTTCTTGTGCTCGTATCATTTTACTTCTTTTTGATAGATAATATTTTATTGAAATAATAATAATAATAATAATAATAATAATAATAATAATAAATATTTACTTCTATTTTTATTAAAAATATAATTTGTATTTACTTTTGTACTCTTATATATAATAATCAAATTGATATAATATTTATTATCATTATATATATTTAGTTATTGTTATAAATAAAAAAAATTAGTTAAATATTTAATTATTTTATTTTATTTTCAATATATATTTATAATTAGACAATAATAATAATTTAAAAAATAATGAGAATTATTTTCTTAAATTATGAGTTATGAGGATATGTGAAATTTTTTTCTAATTATTTATTTTTATTTATTGATTATGTAATTTTTTTACTTCTAATAGTAGGTAAATATATATAAGATAAATAAATAATTATATCTAATTTTATTATTGTATATAAGAGTATAAAGATAATTACAAATAATATTTTAAAAAAAGTGAGGTAAATAGTTATTATTGTATTTTTAATATTTAAATAAAATATTGTCAAATTTTAAGTGTTTTAGTAATTTAATCTGTCGACAAAGAAAGAAATGGGAATTAGATTCTAGATGTTCAACAGAAGGTCCAAATCAGTTTTAAATTAAGATCGGGATAAATATCATTCCTTTCTTTTTGTTTTTTTTCTTTCTATTTAAAAAAATTCGATGATATTTGTCGATCCCAAATTTATTCGTCTAAAACTTCTCAATTTCAGATTTGATTAATCAGGAACTGCGATCCGACACGATCGTCTTGATTTCTCTGCATCCATCTTAATTTCCGAGAAGATCCCTACCGCCTCTTTTAAAAAATAGGAGTTGACAATAGAATTAACTATTACACTGTTTAACTAACTATTCAAGCATCCCGTCATATTAGGTAACGTCGTGTACGGCAAGTTACAGGCACTCATTGTTAGGTCAGATTTAGCGTAAAGGAGTGGTAAAACGATTAATCTAACCACTATACCTACTCCTATCCAATTTAACTCTCGTTCTCTTATGCTCACACGTACAGAATCCTTATAAAAGGTGAATGCTATGCATGTAAGAAAATTCGAATTTTTTCTCCAGGGAATGGTCACTATTCTTCTCCTAACTTGGAAACTCTGAGAGAAGATTTAATCTGAGCATTAAGGGATAACTACTGTACTCACTTTTCTCGAGTTCAGCCTCCCAGGTCAGTAAAACACTCAAACACTCGTAATTCCTCTCTTTTTATTTGGCCTTGCACTTTTTCACTTACTTGAGCGTCGAAGTTTATTCGCCGGTAAGCCGACTTCACTTCTAACTTGTTTTTCTGTGATTTCAGGCAATCTCCAAAATGTTTTTACGTCGATTTCAATAATAAATCTGTGTGGTGCGTCGAATCTTCTATCACTGAAAAATTTAGGTATCAACATTCAAGTTCAATAATAAGCTATGAAAAAATCTAAACACCTGAATGCATTAATTTGGGACTTCGAGTTTAAACCCAATACCTTAAAAATTTTATTTATATCACCATATTCTATATTTATTTTCATCTAAATCCCTAACTTTAGAACCTATATGTCTTGATCTTTCATGATATTATTTGAAATAAATAAATAAATTCGATTTTAGAAATTTTATGTCTCATGTATTGAGATTTATTTATTTTTATTTGACAATTTATAATTATAAATTTAAATTCTAAAAGAATTATGATAATTTGTAATTCTATTCGTGATAGATTGAATAGTGTTCAACATAAGAAATAAAGATCTTAACTGGACGATGTAATGCATGACGTACTAATATCTATTAAATAATTAGTTGATCGGGTCATCGGAGATGTTATGTTAAGTGGTTGTATTAGAAATCATACATGAAAACTTGTTTTATTAGGTTGCTTTTTGTTTGAGAAACTTCTTTGTGCTTTCCTTCTCCATTCGTTGTTGACTTGTTATTATTATTATTTGTTTTGAATTGGACGGATTGGGATGAGATGATTGGTTAGTTGGGTAGAGTAACCAACCATTTCGAAATTATCCGATGGAATTTAATATCATAAAATAAAATTTAATAATAAAAAAAAATAAGTGAAGAAGAAATAAACTGACTTCCCCATGGCCACATCCTAAAGTTGAAAAACAAAATCCCAAAAATTTATAATAAAAGGTGAACAAAACAAAAACAAAGCTGAAGAGCTGATTTTAAAAGATTCTGTCCCGAAATCATGTGCGATCCTCCCAACAAAATTTCCAGTTCCACATGCTAATGTTCTTCTACTCCACATAAATAAATGTACACTAAAATAAATGCCGTTTCTATAGGATCAGCTTATTTCTCGTTCAATTAAAAAAATAAATATTTAATTTTGAATTGATTTTGCTTTCAAACCCTTCTCAATTAGTTGGTTGACTCTTTGATTACAATAATAGAATTAAGTTACAAGTCTCCACACAAATAAATTCGTCATGTTTTCGAATTCGATTTTAATCCTAGCAAAGGGTGATTTTATTAAATAAATATTATGGTCTCTGTTTGTTGCATATTTCAAAGTTTTTGGTTGAAGAAAAAAGTTTGTGAGGCTAATAGAAGGAAGAATCATGTCGCATGGATTTGTTTATGAATTCACACATTGCATGGATGCAACCCATACATTGACATGTGATACGGGATATGATACGCTTGCGAAATCCACGCTCAAATAGAACGAACACAATATTCAGTAGACTCAGACTACGCGCGCGCGCGCACACACACACACACACACATATTCCGACGGTTAGGAAAAAGAAAGAGAGAAACAAGCAAGTAATAAACGTGCTAAAAACAAAGTGCAGGAGATAAAAGAGAGAATATTCATAAATTAAAATGTAATTATGAACAAAATAGTACAAACAAGTCAGCCTCCCCCTTTAAAGACAATTATTGATTCACAAATTAATTCTACATACACCCATCCATCACCATCTCAATTCTTCCCATTCTCGTGATCTCATCAAAGAGAAGGGAAAGGGGAAAAAGAAAAACTATGTACAAAGGTGGGTTCAAGCTAATTCATCTAAGCTACATAGAGAAACTAAATATTGATATCATCGATAAACATAAACACAAATTAATTGTAGATGATTATTTTAATTAATTTAATAGGAGTAGGACAATCGTTGCACCACTCGATCTCTCAGAATACCATTGTAGAGTGCCACCCTGTTTGCAGGCATTCCATTTACACTCTTCTGGAAATTTGAAGAGGAAGAAGCAGCTTTTCTCAAATGATATTGCTTTCTGAATTCATCTCCATTCCTACTTGGATCCACTACATCTTTTGCAAAGTGCACCCTCTTTTTTTTCTTTTCCCTCTTCTTATTCCCATCTGCACAAACACAAAATAAAAAAAAAAAAAAATGAATATCTATGTCTCAGAAATATCTGCATATTAAGAGATGGTTTAATTTTGTCATACTAGAAGAGATACAAGAGCGTAGAACTTTTTGAGAGGATTGATGAATTTGATCCATAGAAAATTGGTTGGTTTGGGAAGATTTCTGAAGTCGAAAAGCCAAAAGAACTACAGTTCCAGACACAGCAGCCATGGCTGTGGCTAAAACCATCCCTTGTGAGCACAATACGGAAGACATGGTAGTGAAGTGATGATGACAGAGTAAAAAAAAAAAAACCCAGAGAATTTGAAGAAAAACAGAACAAGTGAGACCATGAATTATGAGTTGATGAGCTTCCTTAAAAGACGGTTGGTATTGCTCTCGGTGTTTACAGGGAGATGACGGTGGTGTGAAATCACAAACAAATGTGAATAAGATAATATAATATAATATAATCAAATGGACCATGTATAAATATTATATATTATATTTGCGTGGAAAGTGTAAAATGAATTTTATTTTATTTTAATTTACCTTTTTGATGTCGAGATTGAATTGTTTTTTGCAGTGGAAAAATCAACATTCGTAATTTAATTCTCACGCGTTCTGGCTTTGGGTTGAGGAGGGACCGCATTCTCCAGCGTCTGTAACTGTAAAATCAATTAATTAAATTCTGGCAACGCCGAGGGAATTTTTTTTTTTTTTTTTTTTGTTGTATGAAGTCAATTTTTTGTTGGGTAGAGAAAGTCCTTTCACAGCCATCTCCATTTGTCTGTCGTGCTTGCTCTGACATATCCCCTCCCCACCCCCCCAGTTCAATGACCTGAGTTGTTCATGTTCATGTTTTCTGTTTTTATTAAAAGAAAAAAAAAAACTGGGTCATCTTATACTCCATTTTATTCGTTTAATACAAATTAATTTCTGTATGAAACTGGATGGGAAATCCTTTTAATTAGGGGAAATTTGTCATTCACGCAAGGGGGAGGAGCGGGGAGTATGGAAGAGCTGTTTGTGTTGAATTGTTATTGTGGTTTATGGTTGAAAAACTATGAACATGTGTCAGATCATCTCGTGCCAAAAGATGGGAGTTTTATGATGCTGGTAGGTAAGTCAGGAAAATGACATACACACCAACCAGACTCATGGCTTCATTCATCCCCATTCCCTGCCCCAAGGAAATAAAATATTCATGGATCCTAAACTTGTCACGTTAGGTTACGATACATTCTATTAGGTACCAAATCGTAGTCTTAAACCGAGGTCTCAAGGTCTTGAAAAATTATGTAGGATTAAACAAAATAAAATGGGAGAATAATAATACATAACAATTGAGGAGAAATATAAGATGAATCAAGTTGAAAGAGAGGAGTTTTTTAGTTTAGAATAATTATTCGTTGAGACAAGATCCCGTTCTTGTCACTATTAGGAGCTATGCTTTCCAATATCACCGCTCCTTGAAAATTACAATAGATGGAACAGAAAGAATGAGGCAAACAAAATTGGGTATCAGCACGTGAGGTCTCCTTCTATCGCTTTAGAAGGACCCAAATCAATCAAATCATGTTCCTGTGGAATTGTTGAACAATTATGGACTCAATTTTCATATTTTTTCATGCCTATTTTATGTTTACAGGAAAAACCATGGAGAAAAATAGACATTCGACTTTGAAAACCAATCTCCGTTTTCATGAAATTGAAAAAAAAAATATGAATTCCTTATTGGACAAGAAATCAAAGGCAATAGTTTCAGCAAACTTTGGTCAAGACAGCTGACCATAAACTACTTTTGGAGTCTGAAGTAGTACTGTTTACAAAGACCAGGTGGGTAAACCCAAATCTGGAGTTCAAGTTCTGATAATTCTCTACAAAGGCTGCCTATTGGCTATTCACAATTACAAAGGACTTGGTATTTATCGCTATCTGCCAGTCAGAACAATGATAATAAAAAAGTCTTTAATCCTAATTTTGGTTTCACAGACAAGCCACAGTACAAGCTCCATCATAACAAGCAACAGCAATTAATATATTGGGAAAATAAGGTTTCAGCTCCCATGAGAACGAGTTTCCTAGGAAATGTATGCACTCTTCATAAGACAATACAAGTTTAGTCAAAAGTTGTTTGGCTTAGGTTTGGCGTTTCCTTGCAAATCATTCATAGAAAATTGAAAATGGACGGAGCTATTCGGCATTCGCAGATTTGTTGCATCTAAACGGAGAGGAATTGAATGGTGTTTGTTTTCGAATTTTTTCTTCAAAAAAAGGAATCTACTCACACATTACCGAGAGACCGAACCCAGGAAGGTGCAGGGTGGTTCTCAATCGCATCTGAACTCCAAAGAATCAGTCAAAATTGTTCATAGAGAAAGAGGAGATACAAGAACTATACAGCTTTCACATTGACATTCTTGTTTGTTTAATCCACAACACCCAACATGTTGCCTTAATTGATCACATGCTAAATAGATTTTTTATTATACCTCACACCAACTACGACTACTTCATTCGTATGAGGACATTCTATGGCCACACAAAGAATCATTCAGGAAGCATTATGTCATCAAACCTTCATTATCAGAATTCCTGTAAGGTGCAAAGAAGGGTAGGCCTATCGTGCTAAGATCCAACGTAGATAATGAAATAATTACTTTCGAATCGTATTCTGATTCCATTTACAAGACAGAAAAAAGGGAAAAATTGAAAGTTAAAAACAAATTACATGAACACGACAATAAAATTTCGGGTTAGATCAAACAAGAGCTATCAGATCATAATCACGGACCCTTGTTAAGACTAACACAGATGTTTGCAGACACAAGGTGCATTAAATGCTGTAAGTTTATGGAGAAAAGCGATAGGAAGATGTGTCGGGTCTTAAATCCCGGGCAACCTTAAGAAGGTGATCTATGTTGATATCCAGGTAGTGTCGTAAAAGCCTTGAGTTAGATACAAAATCACCACCCAGAAGCATGCTTTTGATGCACAGCAGACACGCAGCAGCATATCCTGCATAAAGTCGTGTTTGCTATCAGAAAGAAATGAAAACTAGATAAAAATGTACAAGACTCGTATAGTTATTGGCAATTCCACAGAGAGTAAGGTTTGGAGACAGAGACCTGAATGCCAAAAGCATTACTCAAAAAAGAATCCCAAATTCTTAAGATGGACTGCAAATCGAATTCTTGAGCAAGTAGCAAAGTGATCCACCTGAATGCATAAAATTGTGGCTTAATCTGTTCTTTAGTACACAAGATATAAGTTATCATGACAAATGGGAAAACAAAAAATGATTACAAGTAGCATATTGTAGATGTCATAATGCGGCTCAAAAGCACAGTCTCTTTAGTGTCTGCTATAATTCCAATTAATTAATGTCACCTTGTTTGTGAATTCAAGATGCCGCCACAATTCGTCGTCACTAGTTTTTAATAACTCCGCCAAACCGGAAGGAGTTGAAAAGATACCCACTGAATTATTATCCAATTGCTAACAGAGTGATCCACAGAGTCACTCAAAAGCCGAACAAAACAAGAAAAACTATCTGCTTCTGCATTTGCCTGTATTCAAATATTATACATCAAAATCAGCGTGATGGTTCCTACTTGGGAAGCCAAGAAGATATTATACAACAGAATGCAAATGAGTCAAGCCTAAGAGAGCCAAGAACATAGTATGATTATTACAGAATTTGTTTCATCTGGGTCAGTACCAAATACATAGTATATTGGTGCTAAGACTTCATTCATGCCTTGTACATAGCGAACAGCTGGATTCAGCTTTGCAAATAGGAGAAGAATATTCCTTATTGCTTCCTAGAGAAGAAAAGGCATCATTGAGTTAGTTGGGGAGTGCTCATCTTTTGGCTGTGCTAGGCAATGGTTCGATCTTCTTGTATTTGATGGATCTCGATTGTTCAAGTTAAGAATTACATAAAGGAATGCAATAATTGCGATACCAAACATGCATTCTCGAAGTAAAAATCTTGAGATTATGACAAGTAGAAATCATCTTCTCCAGGTCAAGCAACCGAAACTAGGAAAAGATGGTTTAAGATTTCATCTATTGGCTATAATTTGAGATGAAATCACGTGGCCAGCATGAAGAGAAATATAACTTCGTTTGAAAATTGAAATCCATCTCTTAACAAAGAAAAATCAATCCTAACTACTTAAGAAATCAATGGATGGGGATGAGAGAGATGTACCCGGTGTTTCCCACTGAATGATGTATTGCCTGAGAAGAATTTCATATCAGGATGTGTGCGTGGTAAATCACGATCAATCTGTTCTGCTATCTCTATATGCTAGAACAAGTATCCATATCGATGAACATCAGCTTAGTTGTAGAACAAGAAATTCAAAAGACACCCTGAAATGAATAAGAGATGATTACCTGGAAATATTGATGCCAAACACTGGCTTTACCACTACTCAGAGGGTGATCTTCAAGAGAGATCTATTGTCGCCTAAGTGGTCCATCGACTTCATTGTCAGCATTCTTCTCATTGGAAATTAGTGCTTCTTTTTGAATCCATCTAAATTCTGACCGTCTAGATTTAAGATTTTGATAAGTGTACGGTAACCACTGAGGCACAAACCACAGCTGTTGAACCCATTTGATGTGTGCAAGAAATTCATCTACTTCTAAATTTTTCGTTCTATTGAATGGATTAAAGGTTCAGGTGTGTGTAAGGAGTTATTTTACCTCTAATTTTTCATTCTCTTGACCTGATTAAAGGTGCAGAGTATATAGCATCTTACAGGACTCGAGAAATTCCTCTTTTACCTTTAGAATATTTGTGCCGATTCTCAGTCAGTTCTTTTTCCCGTAAGTCATGCGAAGGAGGTAAATACCCCAAGAGCAGCTGCTAGCATAAAATATGCAAAGATTTTGTCCTTGAAACATCCATGTTCTAGTGAAACTATGACATGCAAAGTAGAAGCATGCTGTGAAACATAACCTTTACATTTTTGAAAAATCCTAGCACTTAAAATTTTCTTTTCCTTTTAAAAGGTTAATCTGGTTCAACTGTCGTAATAAAAAATCCTTGCAAAAAGAGTAAACGGCAATAAGTACTTGTTTCGCCACAATCTTAATTCTGTTGCTTGTATAGGTTCTCTCCCAACCATTCAGAAGTCAGCATTGACATTCTTTGACAAATGTCATTCGAAAGTATGTTCATTAGAAACATTACAAGCTTCTGTAACTAACAGAGCAAGAAAAACGACAATGGAGGAGAACTGTCTCAATGTAAAGTGAATACCATTTGCATCCATAACCCTATGGTGTTTCAGAATTCATATACCAGCTTGGTATTCCTTTTTTGGCAATTTCTCAACTGCGTAAATTTATAGTATCAACTTTCTAACAAGTTTCTGCTAAAGATTAAAAAGAAAAGACAATTGATAAACGAAGGTTTGAAGCCTTATTATCTGGCTATGCTTAATGTTTGTTAGCAGTATCAAATCCCCAGTGCTCCTGGTGAGAACCAAAGCATTATTAATCGTCTTAAATTCAATCTTACAATGAACAAATCAGGGTGATTATGGTGGTTTATTTTTCTCTGTTTTGAACGTATATAAAGCATCACTTTTCCCGAATATTAAAATTGGCAAAAAAATAAAAAAAAATTACTGGTCGACTAACTCTTGGAAATTCTCAAACGCAGTTCTAATGAATAACACGAAGAGAATAGTGAGTTTGCATAACCGCAACACATTAGTAACAGAACAAGAAAACCGTACCTTCCAAGCTGTAGCCCGCAAGGCTCCTCCTTCGGGAAGTCCACAACCAGCAATTCTCTGCAGCTTTTCCAAATTTATCTCGTCCTGTGATAGCTGACCACAAGAATTCATAAACATGTAAACGAGGAATGCAGAACCAATTATCAAACTTCACAATAAACGGTGGTTATGCGTATGCAATAGAGCCGTTTGTTCACTGGGAAAATGAATCAGTAGAAAAGTAGGGAAACATCTTGGCACCGCAATGAAAAAACGAATTTTATTAATCAAATTTGATAATAAACGAGGATACAATTATGCAATGATATTGATTTGTAATATTATATAATTATCATATATCTCATATTTATATTAAAATCAACAAAAATTTATGGAAGTAAAAGATAATAAATTATATATAGTATATATCAATAATATAATTTTATCACTATAAAAAAATTTACATTCTAGTATTATTTGTTGATGTGCCCAAATAACAATTTTTGAACCCTTAATTAGGTTAAAATTAAAGAAAAATTTATTCTTCAATTAACCAACTGTATATATGGGCAAACTATAATTTTATATCACAGCACGTTGTCTTGACAAAGTCACAAAATAGTGTGGAAGTTATTTATGTCCTACAAAATATCTTGTATAATACTTGTCTTATAAAAATTCTTATTTACAATTTAAAGTCTTGCAAAACTTCTTACTACAAGTTTCCTCTTGCATAATTAAAGACATAAAAATAACCACAAAAACTAATTTTAAAATGGGTCCAAACTCGTGATTGGGGTCCTTTAACTAAATCACTCAAATCTGATGGCATGGACTCGTTTGCCTTCTTATCATGGGGTTTGACCCTTTGACCAAATTATTTCTTTTTAACCCTAATTAAGTTGAAAAAACAAAATCTATCCTTATTAAAAAATACGAGACTTTATCATACATTCCAAGATATTGTCTTGCAAATTATCATGCATTGCAAAATATTATTTTATCATACGTAGAAGTTATCTTAATAAAATTTATACGTGCAAGTTATTGTCTTATAATATTGTAATATTGTACTTGCAAGATATAGTTTGACAATGTACATTTTATGCAAGATATTATTTTGTAAAATTGAGACATAACCGTTAGGTGAAAAGTTCATCAATTTAATAAAATTTCAACTGAAGTATAGAACAAATTGTAAATCAATAATTTTCCAATTCAAGTTGTTGAATAGGAGCTGAGAAAAAATTGTTGAACGAGAGAAATGGTGTTATAAAGTTAGAAGAGGTCTGAGAAGGTCACGAGAATTTGTATTATTCGTTAAAGGTAATTGCTATTTAATATCCCCTGAGTCACGATGACTATACTATGTTATCGACTACTACTAGGAATTAAAAATCTAAGAGTTAAGACTTCAGACAATCTTAAGCTTATTGTTACTGCAATTGCAAATAAATTATGCTAAAAAATTTGAACAAAATGATTATCCAATCTAACATTGAAATTCAAATTATCTAGAAATCAAACAATGAATTTAGTCTCTCACCTCATACTGAAGATCGGACATTTTTCCATCTGCAGCGATAACATCGTTAACGGATACGGAAATCGAGCCATTTTTTTTGCTCGAATTGCTTTTCCGTCATCCTCACTCTCTCGACCAGACACAGACAAGTTGGGTTATAAAATCTCAAGCCGAATCGGAATCTCCATTTTCGTCCTCATTATCATCAAAACCGGCCAAGCTCCCAAGACGATCGGGAAACACACGGCAACCCTTTCTGGGGAGCCTCAGTTTGCCTTTGAGCATTGTCGTTTCATGAACTAGTCGGGAATGACTACGGAGCTAATGGCGGTGAGCTAGGCAATCCGAATTGATGAATTCTGTTTGCGGCGTTTCTGTGAGAGGTTTCGAGAGGGCGTGTAGAAAGAGAAAAAGTTATCTTCACTCTTAGGGGATCGTGACTCGGGTGTGCAACTCGGTTACTGAATCAGCCTTTCGGTTCTCCATGTTGAAGAAGACTGGCAGTTAAAACCGTTGAATGGTAGGTGGGCTCCTATGTTTGATAATCCAGCCAATAGCTGCCTGACACAACATAAACTTTAAAATAATTAGAAGACGAATGGTAACCATATAAAGCGTGTGTAAAGGGGATGTATTGTTAATTTATTAAAAGTGGAAAGTTTTGAAGCTTTGTATTACCAATTATAATAATTGAATTATTACATAGAATGTAATTTTTAAACAACTTACGAAATTGAGGTTAACATCTTTTAGATGAGCTAAACAATCAGTAAAACAAAACAAAACAAAAAATCGTGATGGTTTCGAAAATATAAGGAAACAATTCGTAAAAACCATCACTTACACTTAGCATCTCCATTAATATGGGACTCATGTAATAAAATTAAAATTATAAAATTACCTCTATTTTACTATTAAAATTAGAAAAATAATTTTTTTAAAGAAGATAATATTATTTTATTTTAAAGTACTTCCGTGAGTGCAAAGTTATTACAGTTATTTCTTATTTTATTTTCATATGTATGAGAGCAAAAGTTACCTTTGGTTTTGTCATGTTTTCTTATTGAGTAATAGCCATTTGTAAAATGGAATATCAGAGCGATGATTTTCATGATTTATTTAGAGTAGTGAGAGTAAAAAATTTTTTTTATAAATTTTTATGTACATATTAATATAGTATAATACTATTAATTAATAAAAATATAAAATCAATGCAATTACTAAAAATAAATAATGTAGACCATACGATAACTAATACTATTTTTTTTTTTGGAGAAATATAACTAATACTATTACTCCACGTAATTGGTTTGAACACAAAGATTTATATAAAAAAAATATTTATATCTCAAATGTTATTAATTTATTTAACTTAAAATAATTCAAAATTTATTATATGACTTCTTGAACATAGTTTATCAATTCAAGCTTGTATCCTTAGTTGCAACTCGAAAAGGCTGAAATTCTAAGGCAGTTGCTCAATGCGCTGTAAAGATTTAGTACACTTCAATGATTTCTATAATTTATTTATCTTACTTCAAACAATTTTATATTTTGAATATACTTTTATAAAATATTTCTTTCTTTACACCATAATTCATATATTCCATCAAATATTTAAATAATTAATAACAGCAAATAAATTAAATACTCAAAATTAGAAGTGGGGTGGTTTGGTTTGATTTAAATTAAGACTAAATCAAACTAATTCAGAAAAGATTATAATTATTTATTAAACATATTTAATTTTGACGGGTTATAACCATGTAATTTATTTTACTCCATAGCTATTATAGGATAAAAGTTAAAATATTAAATATCAATTAAAATATGAGTGAATCCTACAAAAGGTTAGTATTATCAAGTATTTTTTATAATTTTACTTTTTAAATTAAATGAAAGTCAGCTATACAATGCAACTCAATCAAATTAAGAAAAATAAAAAAAATGTACGATTTATGTCATACTACTGGGTAAGCGTCAGTCCAAAATTTATTACTATTTATAAAATTAAACAATTTTTAATTAATTAACATATTATCAGCTTATATTAACTTAAGAGCAGAAAATACAAATTTAAAATGATCAAATTAAAAAAAAATAACAATTAAATCAATGACAAAATACATGTGAAGTAAACTTAAAATAAAATTAATTAAACAAACTTAATATAATTTATACTCAATATGAAAAAAATACAGGTAAAAATGAAACTTACCCCAATCATAAAATACATGTTTAGGAAACTTAATCCTCGCACCATATCTAGTGTAGTTAAAATTAAAAATTTTAAAGATGGTGCAGTTAAAATTAACAAATTTAAACTTAACCGTCACTATACAATATTTAATTATCTTTCAATATTTCATATTTTAAAATATTAATTATAAATAAAACAACTTGGTTTTCTT
The DNA here is from genome assembly GCA_035221805.1 of Trichilia hirta. Taxonomy (NCBI): domain Eukaryota; kingdom Viridiplantae; phylum Streptophyta; class Magnoliopsida; order Sapindales; family Meliaceae; genus Trichilia; species Trichilia hirta. Next base: position 8,807,031 of record JAWDEX010000018.1, on the reverse strand, counting down.
CCTTCTATTCATCTCTTTCCCTCTCTTTCATTTCTGTTTACTTTTCGAAATTCAGTTGTACAAATGAAACCATCACAACTAAAAATCAAAGCCTAAAAATAACCACGAAATGAATTTTCTCATGATTTTTTTTCAAGAGCATAGATTACTTCCTCCTTATCTAACTATTAGCAAAAAAAATTAATGGGTCCATAGGTAAGGAAGAAAGAAACTACATCTCATAGTAGTGTACTTATAAATTTTGATTCTTCTCTCTCTTCCATCAACTGTCAATAGCCTTTAATGAATTTTGGTATTAAAGAATTTTTTTTTTTTCTTGATTGTTGCTTGCTGGTACATGGTGGTGAATTTGATGTTCATGTCAAGTTGATTTTTTTTTCTTTTTTTCTTGAATCCAAAAAGGAAAGTTAAAGATAGATTTCTGCTTTTTAGAGTTCAATTTTGTTTTAGGCCATATGGCCAAATGCAGAAAATTTATGAAAGAGAAAGCAAGAGACGTGGATGAGTGGAGAAGAGCGGGAAAAAGGAATATTTTCTGCTATAATTTTGTAGAATATATTTTTAACTCTTTTATAACTATGAGAGGTAAAAACGTCTTTATATTGATCATTTAGGGTTAAGTGTTAAATATCACATCACTAGGTAAAGGTGTGGGAGTCACATAATGATTTACATAAATACTAGGAGCATGTTGAAGACTGTCGTCAATATTTATTCGGGTAAATTGAAATTAACCTATTTTCTTTCCTCATCCATACACAAAACTAATGTAATAAAAAACTATCATACAGCTATTGTACAGTATAATAAATTTTTTAAAATCATTCTTATATATTATATATATTTTTTAATTTTAAAAAATATGAAAAATATAAGAGAACGACTTATGATGTATAATAAAATATTTAAGACGTATTGGGAAAATTTAGGGCAATAACTGCATACAGAACAGTAGTAGCCTGCAATATTTTAACAAAGACACAATCGCTTTGATGTTTACATAACATCACTCAAATCAAAATCAAACGTTAATATGAGAATGCATAATTACTGTCAACATATATAGGTTCCATACTATTGTAGCAAGCTATTACATTCTTTATGTATAAATTAGACATCCTTCACTTTTTAGTTAGCTTTTACATTGAGTTTTATTTAAACCTATTCTGACATGGTATCAGAGTCTGTTTATTTTGCAGCACTTGAGCTTAATCCTTCCACAACACGATAGCGGACGCTCTCAATCCTTCCGTTCTTTATATATGTCCAATCTTTATATATAAATTGGACATCCTTCATTGCTGTTACATTGGAGATAACGCAACTATCTATAGACAATCAATATGATTGCACAAAATTAAAAGTGGGCCTTCGCTCCTTTAATTTCGTCTCCCATATTTCTACCTAATCTAGGCTCATGACAACTCTTATTTATTGATACAGACAATCGCTTCATTTCATTGTAAAATTTTTATAATTCTCTACATCCATGCTTGATATACTAGCATCAGCAGGTGTAAAATAGAAAATAATGAAGCACAATGAAAATTCGAGCGGTCGTATTATTAATTCATTATTGCATATTTAAATTCATTGCAAAGAATAGATGAATACGGTAATTCGATAGACGTTTTGCATTCTTGATGCCCCTTAATGATGCAAAAATTTTTATGACCTACAAATAGGAATACAAGATCAAAATATTAAGTTTTGATTGTAATTATGATACTTACATTTTAAAAGTAAAATTAGACGTATATTTGATAGCATTAACTTTCAATAATATTTTAATATTAAACCAAGGTTTAGTAGAAAAACACAATTTGTATTTATATAATAAACATACTTAATCTAAAACTAATTCAAATACATTATATTTCATAATATTTCAACTCAAAGAATACCACAAGACAGCAATAAATATAATTGTTGATACTAAATATTTGACTTAGACCAACACTCCAAAAAATTATTTTATGGAGACTAATTTTCAAGCTTAAGTGGCTAGTGGAGTGGTCTTCTAACTAAATTTTGGGAGAAATTGTTGATGACCCTTGTTCATCTTTCCTTAAACGTGGATTGTCTTTCTTCAACCTTGATTACTTAAATGCCAAACAAAAGTTAATGGGCATCGATGTGGTCATTAACAATAAATCCTTTGATGTTTAAGTTAGTGAAGTCATTTAGTGTTCAAGTTCGTGAAGTTACTCTATAAAAGCCAAGAATTGTTTAAAAAAATAGAGTAAAGAAAGAACAAAGAGAAAGCTAAGAGAGAGATTTTTGAAGTTCTTTAGAGAAATTTGCTATCTCTCCTTCCACATTTTCGGAGTTCTTTGAAGAAATTTGTTGTCTCTCTTTTCCTATATCTTTTTCTCTTTTAATAGGCTTACCTGTCCGTGTAACTTAGGAATTCATTCATCTTTAGAAGTTCTAAGTCTAATATGAATTGATTGTAAATTTCTAGTATGCAAAAGTTTTTTAACACATAAAATTAATTTTTACACGCTAAAGATCTAGGTATTGAGCTAATATGGACAAAATTAAAACTCATAAAATAAACATACCGTATTTTTAAGATTTCTTTTCTTTTGTTTAACTTTTAAAGCCATAGAGAACTAAATGAAGATCTCCTCTAAAGAGTGATACCCTTGACTCTTATTATCCTTCTTTGACTTTGCTTAAGTTCAATCAAAATAATTTTAATTGAATTAGGTTTTCATCCAAAATCTAAGGTTCTCAACACTTGAAAACATTCTTCAATGATTGAAATTGATCACATATCTAAGAGAATCTTATGCTACCTTTAATTGATCAAAATAATAAAAAATTAATCACCGTATGATATATAAAAATTCAAAGGTATATAGAAGTTCAAATCAACAAGGTAAGAAAAAACATTTTTTTTCTTGTTGTTTTCACCTTTTTATCAATGGTAATTATCCATAATTTCTATTTTATAGTTTTCAATTTAATTAATAATTAATTAAATAAATTATATGAAAAAAATATAGTGCTAAATGTATAATCATGATGGACACACATCTCATGTATATCCACGTTATATTTATTAAATAAGTATAAAGTCAAGATTATACTACTTGTCAAAATCTCATTAGTTAAGATGAAATATTGACTATAATTACTTATACTATACTTAAACTTAGGTTAATTATCACAATAACCTTAACTTAATATATCAAAGTAATGCATAATATAAATAGAAAAAATTTGAATCAATTAATGGATAAGACTCGATAGATTTATCGTAAAACTGATAGTAAATTATATTACCGAATTAAATGCTTTAATTTTTTCATTTAATTAATCTTTAACAAGATTAATCAAATATGTTTACAGACCAATATTGACATCTAGTTATGCAATATGACCCTCAGATTATAATAAAGTATAAAGCTTTAATAATAAATTTTTTTACTATCAATTATCATGTAATTTAATCTTTCAACATATAATATTCTGATCAAATTAAGGATATACTATTATCATCAAAGTCTTTCATATTTGATACTATATATAATAAATAATAGATAATAACTTTATTGTGTATTATTATTGAGAATACAATTCTTAATCACATACAATATAATACCCCAGTTAAGAATTTTATAAGTTAAATTTGAGTCATTTACATAGAGTATTCTACATTAAATACTAAAATTGACGGATCTTTTCTCAAACATTCATATATTTTCATAAATATTTTATCACACCTAATAACTATTTATTATAAGCCTTAATTAAGACTTATTTTAAGTAGTATCAAAATATGATAATTTATTTTTAAAATAATTATGATATCATTAGGTTTAAAGATTATTTATACAACTGATATAACAAATATCTTATTAATGATCAAGTGTAATTAGTATTTGGATAAATCATATAAGTCTGTTCAGTGAACTCATATTCAACCAATGAGCACTTATACACTTTCTTTAGTATTTTTACACAAATAATCTATAAAATATATTATCTTCTATCATGTAGAGTAAGTACAGTTATACTAGTCTATCCAACAGTATAAATACCCTAATTTATAGTCTTATGACTAAGAATATTTAAGAATAATACTATCAATATATAATTTCTCAAATATAATTTCATCATAATGATATATTTTGCATATATTTTATGAGCTTTATCATTATATATAAAATAAACATACATGTAAATATAATAAAAAATACTCATTTTATTAGTCAAAAAACTTACATAAATTTATAAAAAATTATAATCACAAATCACATTGTAATCAAATTTCAGGGTACATACCTCTTTCATTAATAACTTTTTTTTTTGTAAGGCAACTAGTATTCTCGTTCTTGAGTTGTAATAGAATTTTAATACTAACTCCTTAAAGAAGTAGGAGACTAACTCTTAAGGTTTATAACAATTTAACTAAGATATAAACTCCTTTTTGATGATGACATACCTACAAGGTTGCTTATTCAAGATAAAAACCTCAGTCTTACGTTTGACGTTAACTTTTTAATGTGATTTTTTAATGTCGACTTTCAATTTTAACATTTGATGTCAACCTTTAATGTTACCTTTTGATTTCAATCCTTAATAATTAATCTTTAATGTCAATTATTAATGTCAATTTTCAATATCAACCTTTAATATTAACTTTTAATATAGATGTTTAATGTCAACTTTCAATGTTAATTTTTAACATCAATTTTCAATATCAATCTTTAATATTAACCTTTAATATAGACCTTTAATGTCAATTATCAATTTTAATCCTTAATGTTAACTTTTAATGTCAATCTTTAATGTTGACATTCAACGTCAACCTTTAATGCCAACTTTTAGTGTCAACCCTCAATGTGAACCTTGGATGACAACCTTTAACTTTCAATCTATTATCTACCATTGATAATTTTTAAGCTATTACCTTTAAACGGACCTTTGATCGACTTGTCCATACAAGATATTAAGGACAAATATTTGTTTTATAATTCTTTTAAGATTTATGGTACAACAATAATAAAAAGAAAAAGAAAAAGAAACACTTAGAAGAAAGTGATATTATTGATGGAGGTTGTGAATGCTAAGAATGATATCAATTACAATATTTGCTATGAACCTAAATATATATACATAAATAGTTTGTTAAAATTCATACTTTAGAATATGATGATTTTCACATGATTAATTAAATTTAACATTATTGTTCAAAAAAGTTTGTATATTCCTCATGAGGACTAAATGTTTTCAAAACATGGAGGAAAGGTGTATAGTATGTGTTTCAAACTTTCAAGGGCATAGTTTAGAAGCTTAAAAATTTTGATTAAGAAATAATTCAAAAGACTAAAGAGTTCTTTTAAATTTGGCTTGTAGTTCGCATGTAAATCTAAGAGTGGGAATGGAATTGTAAAAAAGGGTATTTAACATTGACGTTATAATCAATAAAAGATGCAATTTGCACTTATACGAGGCTAAGAGAGATCAATTTTCTTAAATTTAGCATTAAAACTCCTAATCCTATTAATACAAGAGTTAATAAACAAAAATATTTTCTTACTTTTGAAAAAGCCAATTATTGATGCACGAGCCCTCGTTCAAATAGTAAAAATTTATCATTATATTTAACACCGAGTAACTCGATGGAACGTTACATCAGTAAAGATATTTGTCATTTTTAAGCTCTTTATTTCAAAATTTTTGACCCATTAGCATGGGCATCTTAATAGCAGAGCCCACTAGGTCGCCTTTCTCATATATGTGCCTTGAAAGTGTCACTGGTATCCGTCAGACTTTAACTAATGACTTATCTTTTTTGAGTGCATTATGAATATCACTAAGTTATATAGGTCAAGTGATATTTATGATGCACCTTAAAAGGATAAGTCCTTATTTCGAGTTTTACAGATACTAGTAATATCTGTAAGGGGCATACATAAAAAGGGCAACCTAATGAGCCCAACTGATAAGTCATTCATATTAATAAGACAAAATCTTAAGGAAAAAACTCAAGAATAACAAATACCTTTATTGATGCAATGGTGCATCGGGTTGTTCAGGTATTTGATGTGACAATAAACGTCTATTGTTCGAAAGAGGGTTCATGCATCAACATTAAAAGCATCCAAAAAAGAAAAGTCCCTGATTCGAGTCCTATAGGCGCTAATGACACCTACAAGGGGCATACATGAAAAAGGCAACCTAATAGGCCTAACTAATAAGCTTTCTACGCTAATGGGCCAAAAATTCTAAGGTAAAATTTCAAGAATAACAAATACTTTTACGATATAGTTCAAGTGGTACTAATAGTGCACTAAAAAAGGATAAGTCTCTAGTTTAAATTCCACAGATACTAGTAACACCTACAAGGGGCATACATGGAGAGGCAATATAGTAGGCCTTGCTAATAGGCTGCTCATATTAATAGGCCAAAAATTTTGAGTTGAATAGTTTAGGAATAGTAAATACTTTTACTGATGTAACGGTTCATTGAATCGCTTGAATGTTGAGTGTGATGATAAATTCTTATTGTTCGAAGTAGAACTCGTACATCAATACTAGTATAATTTGATTTCATTAGTTAACGTTGTATATTAGTTAATGTTATTATTATGTCATGCGGGGCATTAGTTTTACATTTACAACAAAAAAAAGGTTATAATTGTCCATGGACACCCTGACAATCAGATCAGCCAAACAGTTCAAAATATTCAGAAAAAGAAAGTGTAGAGAGATTTTAGTAGAGTTTCTGTTGAAAAGAGGAAGAAGGGTCACTTGTAATCACACTCACGAATTATAGGCTTGAGTTACAGGTGTGTTAGAGGTGTCGCTTGCACTCGCTAGTCACATCTTTTCTAGCATATGAATTTGTGACATCTCTTCACGGACCCAACATTGTTTATTTCTCGTTTAATAATGGTAAAATGATTGGACTGGCGTCTTAGTTAGCTCTTTTAAATGGGTAATCGGCAATGTTTGAAATGTGAAAATTGATGTGTCTCTTACTCTTCGAAGTGCAACAAACTTATTCATTCACTGGTGTCTAAGGACCGATGCAGTATTGAGAACGACTGTGGTTGTTCAAATGCAATTAGGATCATTAACTTTGTGGTGGAACCACTGGATTCGATATGGACATGGAGGAATAAAGAAACTCTGCCTATTTTAGAGGATCAGTGGGTCGTGGTGTTCTTATTAAATACACTTTTTATCAACTGAAGAGCTTATTCCGTTTTTACATCTTGGTGAGGTACCGCTACTTGGCCAAATCTTGATGCAATACTATTAATTATAAAATGTGATAAGGCTCAAATTGATCCACAAGCACTAGCAGTATGTACTGTTTGTGGGCCTTTCGCCGCTTTGGCATCTTGAAAGGAGAACAACGCTTCAGTTGGGTGCCATTGGGATTTTGGACCACATCTATCGCCATCAACATCTCAATTCAAACCACCGTTTTGTACGAGTCAATTACCAGATTCTCAAGTTTTTCAGTTCATTTCTCTCTTGCTATTGGTGATTGTAACAATAAGATCATGCATGTGAGTTTGCTCTCAAAGTTATTGCCCCTCTAATCAATTTCGTTTTTTTTGTCCAATCTGGCTACGTGGTCGATCAAAATCCATAAGACCTTTTTTGTACCTCCCTTAAGTTAATTTAGTGAGAGTAATTATCACCTTTAATGCATGGAGCTATAACTTTGAATTTTTGTAATAACTTGGCTGGACTGCACCCACACCTTGGATTGAATTTAGGTTAAGTTAATCAACAATGCTGCAAAAAATGAATCAAAATATGGATTCCATTATTTAAAGGGGAGTTGTGCCATCGAAATGACCATGAAAAAACGATAAATCAGTTTATTTAAAATTATTAATATACATTTTAGAAAAAAGAAATTTAAGATTTCATCATGATACTCTATAGATATGCATGCATTTCATATTAATTGATTATGGTATTTTGTAAAAACGCATGCAAGCAGATAACCAATGACGCCTTGAAGGTAGTATCCATTGAATAAAAAATGTTGATTATAATATACAGGTGTATATATAATTATGTCAATTTTGTTTCAAAAATTTTATTTCATATTTTAATTTTTGTGTTAAAATTTTCAAGTTATTAATATATATTTTTTACCTTGTAAAATTTATTTTAGCTTTAGATTTTATGTTTATAAATTTCAACATTCAGATAAAATATTTTAAATTTTAGTTATAAAAATAATTAATGTATTATTATATCAATACATTACAGTCAAATCCCAATAAAAGAACAAATTAATTAATTAAGAACCCAAACTTATGAAATCGTTGCTACATGATCCCATGTATCTTACCAGCTGTTCTTAATTAATGGGAAAAAAACACAATTTAGTTAATTGTGTGTATATTGTCTTTTTTGAAAGAGTAAAAGTAAAATTTATAAAGAAAAAATAAAGAAAAGAAGAAAAACTATCAAATTATATAATGCATGCATGGATGAGAATGTGAGGAGAAGATAGTGTGATTGGTGGAAGGCATGCACAGAAACGACACATTATGATGACACGTGCCACATCGAAATTACATGTTATTCATATATCTATATCCCTCTCTATATGTATCAGACTTGGCCATAAGTTGAGCACCTCGCCCCTTTTTTTTTTTTTTTAATAAATTTTATCTTAAGAAAACTCCTCGTCCTTTGGAAATTGATAACCAAACACGGAAACACGTGGATGATATTTGACCATCAATCTTGATCCTTTTCACCAGCTCGGACCCTATCACGTCCACATCAATTCATGTTATTTCGTAAACGGAGTAATAATGAATTGATTTCATTTAAAAATTACGATATTTGAAAATTAACTTATCAGGTCTCTTAATTTGCTTCGAGGAGGTACCCCACAATTAATTTTGCATTCTATACTTTGACCGTTTCAACATCCAAACCTGTTATTAAATCGATAAAGGATATTTACTGTTGAACTTTTGGATTAGGGGGGTTTTATAACAAATGATGTTTTTTTTTTCGAGTTCGTCTTTTTGGTTTCGGATACAGAAAGCCGACTTAAAATTTTTAATTCATTTTCAAACTCATCGTTATGATATTTTAAGACAATATCAATTTTTTTATATTAAAAATGAGAAATCTGAAGAGGTAAGTTAAGTGGATTTTTTTAAAATTTGACAAAATATTTTATTACATTTAAAATTTAAAATATTATGTCTTTTATATAACAATTATTTATTACGCTATCTTATTTTAACAAGACATAACGATAAAATAATCTGTCAATTATTTAAATAAGTCGTATTTTATTAAATTAGGCTCTTATTTTTTAATATTTGTTCATGTTAAAATTATTATAAATACAACTCCTGTGACAAAAGAGGAAATTTTGTTTTAGGAGAAAAAAGGAAACTTATCAGACTCTCAATAAAAAAAAAGCTCTTACAATTTGAACTTTGAGAGAACTTTTAACCCGATTTTTTGTGTCAGTACAAATTCTAAAAACACTCTCATTATCACATATCTTATTGATTTTTTTTTTCTTTTCTAATTCAGCACCTGACTTAAGTATCGAAATTTATAAGTTGAGAAGTTGGCTTTACTCCTAATTTTTTTTTTCATTTGAATTTTAAGTATCGTTCAAAAAATTTCGACCTGAGGTAAACCTACACCTACTTTAACACACCAGCTAACTGCAAGAAAATAGAATCTGTGTAATGTATTAAATTTTCTGCCTAAAAAAATTTAGGCATCAACAATTATCTTGGGGTAATTTTATTTTGATCCTTAATATTTTAAAAAATATCATTTAAATATTACGTTGACATATTAAATAAAAAGGTCTCTAATAATTTTTAAAAATCATCACTTAAGAAAAAGGTACATAATAATTTTTAAAAATTTTTGTTACATTAATATCACTATAAATTATACTTTTATTCTTATTTTTCATAAGAAAAAGATGAAATAGAGCGAGTAATAAAAAATTATATTTATTTTAAAATTAATATATAATATTCAAAATATTAATAACTCGCTAAAAGTAATAATTAGATGAATGGCCTATTCATAATTAAAAATCAATATTTTTAGTGTTTGATAAAAACTAAAATACTTTTACTTTTAAAATTTAATATGTTTCAGAATGTACCAAAAAAAGTTTTTTTAGTAAAATATAAATTGAGTTTTTGAAATAATATTATATATTTTGTAAGGGATAATTTATTGGTTTAAAATTATATAGTAAAAAAATTTTAGTAATTTTTCTTAATGTTATCAAGAGTTTTAGCATAATGCAAATTTTAGGGGCAAGAAGTAATGTTTAATAAAAAATTTATTTAAGAAATAAAATTTCAAACTTGTGGGGGTAAGTCATAAATGCCCGTTAATTACGGTTAAGAATTGAAGACGTTTGGTTTAGGGACCAAATTCATATTGACCTAAACCGTTTTGCACTAAGCAGTGAATTTTAGAAATATTGGTAACCTCTTACTTTATATGTTAAACATACAAATGAAAATAACATTTTCTAAAAATATTAAGGACTAGAATGACATTATCTCAATTATTGGCAAGTTTTTTCTTTTTAATATTTAAAGTAAACTCATACTTGATACTTCTTTAATTTAAAAATAAATATTCAGATTTTTATATCATCTCCATAAATTTCTGACCCTAGATGTAATTTGAACACCAACACTTTGTTACCCCACTAGGCCATGGTTTCTCTGTCTATCTCAGCATTGGTTAATTCGATTATTATATATGATCTAAATCTGGATCTATCAAATGAATTCAAGACCCAAGATGACAAGTAAAGGCCTGTCAGCCTGTGAACTGTCTAGGTAACAACATTTGTACTTTCATCTGTTTACATTGGCTTGCGAGTTTCCCGGTGAACTGACGATTCAGTTTCATTTGTCAGTTTAATGTACTGAGGAGGATAAATAGAAGGCAAAGGCTTACAATGGACAATCAATAAGCAGAAGGAATTTAAAACGAGGACATTAAATGGACGTACGTCTTACACAGTCTGCACGCCCACAGCTCCTAATGAATGCAGCCTTTGCTTTGTTGCTGTAAATTATGAATCAAAGGTCCTGATTGCTTTATCCCAATTCGCCAATGAATGCTTCAGCTTGTGTGTGGGACAATGCAATTTTGCCACAAAAGAAAAACAACTACTCAGTCTGTCCAATGCATGCAAATGCAATATTTACATGCTAAGGACTTTTTCAAGGAAGCATCGTTTTGGCTAAGTTCGTACGCATATATTGATCAGAAATCATATCTATCACATGAGAGTAGCCAATTAACCTTGCAACTTTGGTTGAACTGACATAACTGAAATTTATATATGTTCTCCAATATTGTATCAATTGCAGTATTTACAGTCTTATATCTTCACTACCAATGCGTTGACCACTAATTTTTCTCTTGATATCTTCTTTTGACATGTTTCCATCATTAGAAGGTACTGTCATGGCAATTATTAAACTTTCGGTCGAAAATGTGAGCTGGAAAGGTAAAAAACATACGTATATCACAGTTCAATAATACAGTTATTAAATCTAAAGGAAACCAAGTCAAATCGATTTGATGTCAAAGACTTTTCATAATGTGTTCACATGGAATAGCATAAATAGGTTAAAGAAGCGAAGGACGAAGTTGTAAGCAAAACAAGCCCCATTCATTTATGGGTTAGGTTTATATGTTTTGAGGAAGATGCAGTAGATATTCTTTATTACAAGACTCCAGGTACGTCTAGTTCGCCAACAGTTTCCTCTTTAACTGCAGTCATTCACTGATTTTTTCTCTATATATTCCTTCTGAGCCATTGTGTACTTCACTCACGACCATATATATTTTCTCTGAAACATTTTGTGTATACGTACTTTTCTGTCTTTCTCTTTCTATCTCTCTGTAGCCAATTTCCAAAAAATGGTGCAATCAAAGAAGTTCAGAGGTGTCAGGCAGCGCCACTGGGGCTCTTGGGTATCTGAGATTCGTCATCCTCTACTGTAAGTTCAGCTAACCATATCCAGATTAATCTAAAACCATGCAAATCTCTTTTAGTTATACCCTCCAAACATTAGGTCCTTTCAATTCATTCTCTGATTCGTGTTGTCCGTATGTATTGCTGTAGGAAGAGAAGAGTGTGGCTAGGCACATTCGAAACGGCAGAAGAGGCAGCTAGAGTCTACGATCAAGCCGCCATCTTAATGAGTGGACGAAATGCCAAAACTAACTTTCCAATTACACAAAGTGCAAGCGGAAATGCCAAACCTAATGAAAGTTCCTCGTCGCCTCCAAATGATTTATCGGAGCTCCTTCACGCCAAGCTTCGAAAATGTTGCAAGACCCCCTCACCCTCAATGACTTGTTTGAGGCTGGACACTGAGAATTCTCATATTGGTGTATGGCAAAAGCGTGCCGGTCAGCATTCTGATTCAAGCTGGGTCATGACAGTTCAGCTTGGAAAGAGAAATAATAGGAATGTGGATGATATTTCGGACAGTGCATTGCCTTTGGCTAATTCTCGAGAGCTAACAGGGCCAGAACTCAGAACAGAAATGGGCGAAGAAGAGAGAATTGCACTTCAAATGATAGAGGAACTTCTTAACAGAAATTGCCCTAGTCCTTCATATGATCAACCGCAAGAAAAATCGGATGGTAGCTTCTATAATCTCTAATCATTGCTTGGTTTGATCAGAATTAATAACAAAAAACAATATTGGTTTTGTAACAACAAAAACGATTATATTAATGATTTGTATTGTGGGAGCGAAAGAGACAATAATTTGAGCTGCAAGTATTTGAATAAGAATTTCTGCAAGTGTATAGGGTTTGCAGCATATTGCTTGTGTGACATTATATATTAATGAAATAGTTAATGAAAAAAAAAAAAAGAGGCAGAGAGAGAGATTATTGGCATAAGTCTATTTTTGTATGGGTGCCTCTTTCATTAGTATACGGTTTCTGCATATTAATGTTCTGGGTTTTTAAGGATTATCTGAGTTCTATGGCTGTGCAATAAGTGCTTGACATACTTGCCAAAGTTGACCTGTTCCAGGTAGAGTGAGAAACTAAAATGCTTTTTTCTCTATTTTTCAAATTTATTTATTTATTTTGCTTCCACAAAAACTGGGCGAGTTCAGAAAACCCTGTTCCGTACTATTTTCACCATGAACTAAGCTCATATTTGCATGTTACTATCTGTTTCACAAGTGTCAAAAGAATTAATGTTAATATTTATATTCTAACAATCCTTTTAGTATTTTTAAGAAAATTCATTAAAATGCTTATTATTATCGAAGAAGTATTAAAGGAGTATCCCAACTGTCATTACAATTAATATGTGATTATGTTCTAATATAAAAGTCACACGTCGTACTAATTGATTAAATTTTATATGCTCCTTTTAAACAAATAATCAAACAAATATTTATTTTGGAAAATAACAAATATCTTCTATAACTTTAAAAAATTACAAATACTCTTTTACATTTTTTTAATGATAAATACTGCCTCAAAGTTTGAAATTGATGATAAATACCTTCTTATAATATTATTCTCTTAGTTAACTTTTTTGGTGTATTTACCATTATAATCCTAACTTTTATAAAAGCATTAATTTTTAAATTTTTGAAATTTGAAATTTCATATATATATTTGAATTTTAAAATTTAAAATTTTATAAAAAAAATATTTTTACTATTACATGACATGAAAACTTATATTTAATAATATATTAATAGAATTATAATATGTAATAAAATATTATTTTACAAATATCATTACGTTGTCATTATTTTAATATAACAACAGTAATATATGATGATAACAATAATAACTATAAATTAATTATTAATTTATTAATAATTAACATTATAGGTAAAATTTAATAAAATATAAAGTTTAATTCTATTATTTTTAAAAATATTCTCAAAAATTCATGGTTTTATAAAAGTTAGAGGTATAATGATAATTATATCATAAAAGAGACAATTAACTGAGGGAATAATACTGCAAGAGGTATTTGTTATCAATTTCAAATTTTAGAGGGTATTTGTCATAATTTCACAAAATGGTTCAAAAAATTATTTGTAATTTCTTGAAATCATAAGGGTATTTGTCATTTTTTTTTTTTTATTTTTATTTTGATACTTGTATAGTGATGAGTAATATTAAAAATTTTAACTTGTATTATAAGATTTGTACCTAATTTAAGCGACACAAAAGTTGATATACTATTATACATTATCTTATATATTAATTTTAATTAATTTAAAATATTAATAACTTGGGATACTCATTACCATGCGAAATGCTTTAACAACTTTTTTGTTTATTTTTTCACTTAAATATGAACGTAGTGGTGGGGTAGGATAAAAAAAAAATAATATATAAAATGATATGACATATACAGATTAATTTTCACATTATTTAAGCACAAATTTCACAATACAAATTAGAATCTTTGATATTAATTGTAGTGTTGCTAATTATTATCCCCACACATATTCTTAGTAAAATAGTAATTAGGCTTGCGTGATATTTTATATTATTAATAAAAGGAATTATCAATCATATATTATCAGAATCTTGTATTATTAAAATGGATTATCAATCATATATATTATCATAATCTTGTATTATACATAAAATGGATTGTCAATCATAAATATGTATCAAGCAACTTTCGTAGTTTAAATTATAACAGAATGTGAATATCCTCGATCGCAAATATTTTTAATTTAATAATCCAATATTAATATCCATTTTGCATATGTATGTATAAAATCAGTTAACAATGATATAATACAAAAAAATAAAAAAATAAAAAAAAACGAGTAATTAATATCTATGGATTAAAATATATATATATATATATATCGCGGCTCATCAATCTTTGTATATGTTTCATGGACAAGGTTTTGGGGCAGACATATTATAATAAAAGATTTCAAATTTTGTGTTAAACTTTTAAATTTTTTTATTATAATTGTAAACTCTTTTATAATATATATTAATTTTTTATTATATTTTTTAAAGTAATAATTATAACTCAAAAATTAAGAGTTATAATACAAAAATTTTAAAGTGTACGAAGAAATTAAAAGATACAATTAAAAACTTAGGGTTATAATGTGTTGGATTGCAATATAGAATAATCTATTTTTAATTAGTTCTTTGAGATGACATCATTACTTGTCATTATAATATCTTTTTGGTCGTGTAAAATTTACGGTAATCGATTGATTGACCATTAAATATATAATTGATTTTTATGTGCCAATAGCAACATATAATTCTTGCTAAAATTTACATTTACTCGTCTTATCAATTTATTATTAATTAATTAATATTAATTTAATTAATTAATTCATTAAATAATTGATAAGAGTGTGATAAATTGAATATCCATTAGTTTCTTAATATAATTATGTATAAGTTATACCTATAAATATAAATAAAAAACTATGTTGACTATGTCGATGGCATTTCCTTTTTCGAAACCAACCACGGGATCAGTTTTCAATTATTTAACCAATTATGGTTTTGAGTATAAAGTTTGATTTTGACAACCATGTGGAACCTAGTTCAACTTTTGCATTATTAGGTATGGACGTGAATATTGATCACTTTTTTCTTTAAGTGTGACTTCAATTTAATATTATTGATAAGCTTTTATGGTCCAAGCTTCAACTGCCATAAGTACTCTAATAAATTTTGCTTTACCTTTTTGTAAAGGTACCATAATTTATCTATTTACCTATATATACTTAACAAACCATAACGGAGAAAGCGAATAAATTAAAACGTCAATAATTAATTAGTTAGACCCAACAAACCAAGTTAAGTGCTAAAAATATTTTTAATTACTTGAAAAGTTAATTAGTTAGATCAGAAGTAAATCCATGGTGAAACCCTACGTTCTTAATTTTATTATTTAATCCATAATTAATAGCTTTGAAATGTATAGATATCTACTTCTCGTTCTCTAGGACCCTAGCTAATTAAGCAAATGCTATTTCATCAGTCCCATCCTTTATGTTTCAATTCCATCATAGAAATTTAGCTATTAGTTTACATCAAAGGATAAATTATCCAACGAATTAAGATAATATTCATGTGGTATAGATAATGTACGTACTGCTTAATTGCTATTTGACATATATCGTTATGATTATTATCTACATCCATGCATGCTCATCTGTAATTGAAACAGGCAGCTGGCTGGCAATTCCCAGGTTACAACAAACGGAGTTCATTGGATAAGAGGAAGACCAAAGTAGTTGATCGATCATTAATGTGTCCTTGATTAATAGACCAAGTAATCTGTAATTTGGACATTGGTTGTGTCGTATTTGGTCCCAGACTCCTCACCAATTTCTGTACAATGCTTGAAATTAGAATTTAGTGACTGATCTTGACAAAATATACATATAGATGGCGGTCAATATCATGGTGTTGGAGCTGCGGGTTGTTGGAAAGACGTCATTTACTCCATTTAAATATAAATTTTCTTAAATTTTTGAAGAGAATAGAGATGATCAGTTGACTTGTTATGATAGTGTATATGTCAGATATTTGGTAACCTTTCTTTTCCCTATTTTATTTAATATTATTGTAGACGATATTTGATTTAAATTGAAATAGTCCTGTAATTGCAATTTAATTCAAAACCAAAATTACTTACCAATTGCATCCTTTATTTATTTTCCAAAATATAAAGATAAAAAATTAAGAAAAGAATATACATATTCTAAAAATTTAATTAAATGCACATTTTAATCCTATTATTTTTAAAAATACTAACAAAGATACTAATCATCACCTTAATTCATAAATTTAAAAAAATTAAAAGTAATCTAATACATTCTCACTAATCCGAGAAGATAGTATTATAATAGCAACAAATAATTAAAAAATCATCTAAACTAATAAATTTTTTTTTAACTAATTAATTAAATTTGCACGAATAATTTTAATATTAATAAATTAAAGTGTATATTAGACTAAACTTTTAAAGTGTATTTGTACGTTTCCTTAAAAATTTTAACC
>JAWDEX010000018.1:8769757-8789873 GCA_035221805.1 Trichilia hirta | reverse complement strand
GCCTCATGTCATTATCACGAATTTGGCACCTCGATCATGAATAAAATTTACAGAGGACAAAATTGGGTTATGACAATGCATATAAAATATCATTCGGACCCCTTGAAAATTTCTCACTCTAGTCCTTTCAAAATATTATTCAAATCCATAGTCTACTTCTTATACTATTTTTCTCTCATTCGGACTCCAATTTCACTCATTTTTTTATGATCGTATTTCTATTCTCTTACAATAAAAATAAATTGCTCATTAATTTAATTTCTCAATTGATAAAAATTTAGCTTAAAAGCTCGTATACACAAATAGTACCTCATAAAAAACCTTTTTAAACTTAACCAACTTTATTCAAAACTTCTTAAAACACTTAATATATATCAATACAATCTTATTTAACTAACAATATTGTCCGAATATAAAATTTTAAAAATAACAAAAATATTCCTAACTTAGTAAAATGACGAAAATCTTTAAACTTAAATACTGAGTATTATAATAAATAAATAAATAAATAACTGATCAATTGATAACAATATAAGAGTTCAAAAATTTAAATAATTTAAATAAAATTAAATATTAAAATCTTGTTATGAATTTTAAAAAAATCAAAACTAATTAATAACAAAATTTCTAGGATGTATATCAAGGATTGAAGACAAAAAAAAGAAACAATTCTTGCTCAACTATCCTCACAAATATTAAGCCCTTGTCAGTGATTCTTTTTTTTGAAACATATTAAAGCACACATAAAAAATAAGCGAAAATACACATTTTTTTTAATAATATTTATAACTTTGCCACTATTTAATATCATTTATCCTTCAACTAATATGAGATATTATTCTTAATATTTAAATATAAAAAATTAAAGTATAAAAAATATTATTTAAGATAGCATTTATTAAAAAAATAAACCTAAAAAAACTAAATAAAAAATATTTTACTATCATTCAAATCATAAAAATGAAAAGTTACATATAAAGTGTCAAATCTAGCTTGTTATTTTATTATTTTTAATTGATCAATTTATCTAAACAGTCATCGGATCAAGTTCATAGACAATAACTTGTAACTTATTAATTAGTTGTTTAGGATTAAAGTATAGACTAAGATCTGCTGTAGTAAATGTTAGATAAATTATTATTTCATAGCTTAATCAACAAAAGATAAGAAACGATAAAAAAAAATTATTAACATTTAATAAATCAATAGAATTTTAGTGAGTATTTAATTGGGCCTAAGAAACCACTTAAAAAAATTCTTTTAACGTACCAAAATTTTTTGGTAGGCATATAAAAGTACCAAAGTCACAAATTATTTTAACAATACAATCATGCATAGAAGACACTTTTATTTCTTCTCTAATTATTTATCCAATGAGATTTTCTAAAGTTAAAGGTATAGAAATAATAACTAGTACTTAACTGCCTCCTAAATGTGTAGTTGTAGACACATATCTCATTAACTTAAGGTTACTTTCCCTATAAATTAAATGGATCTTTTTTTTTTTTTATGAAAATTCTATCAAGATTACTCGAAATATTCATAAATTCTTTGTATTTTCTTGAACTGGTCTCATAAAAAATATAAATATTTTGAATTTGACTAATTGAGACTCTCTCTATTTCTAAACTCTATTTGACGTTATAAATAAATAAATAATGATGCATATTTATGGAAAAGAAAAGGTATGACAATGATAAAACCTATCTAGGTAGCTTAGCTATTTGTTATATAGTTTGAAATTAAGTAATAGAATTTTAAAAAGAAAATAGTAAATATACATAGATATAGTAGTTATGATTGTGGCTGATATCTTCCTATAGTTTTTCATCTAAAAATAACTTAAACACCATCTATACATCATGGATAGGTTTTGTATCTAATTTTTTTTATATAAATTAATCAACATAGTTGTTTATAGTTAGATTCATAAGACTATAACGATCACACTCACGTCAAAATAGTTTTCTTAACTTTGTAAACTTACATTGCAATAATCTACGAGAATATGTCTCAAGAGTCAATAAAATATTATCTAAAGACTTCTTATTAAATTTATTCTTAATAAATTAAATTTATCTTCTCAATTATTAGCAACCATTCTCAAAGAACAAAATTATTTGTTATAATTCTATCATACACATCTGTGACAAACTTGTAATCCTTTTACTCTTTACTTTTTAGTATAAGAGCTCTTACCTAAACTATTCATATGAGAAACAAAAGAATCAAAAGGCTCTTCACCTAACTAGTTTTTGTTTCAATTAACTATCTTATATTTTGAAAAATACCATTGTTTATTAGAATCTTTAATGTTATCATCCTAATTTTCAAATTTTTATTAAACTATTTATAGGAAAAGAAGAAAAATATTCGTATAGTTTTGAGATAATTTTATTCACTTTCAAAAATGTAAAAAGAAAGCAACTCAAATAATACTTTTTAAAAGAAACTCAATTATTTTACAAAACTAAAATATTAACTTGAAATATCACAGAGTATTAGTATCCACCTTTTAATTAGAAATAACAAAATTAACTTGCAAAAGCAAGCAAATAATAGTTAAAATGAATTTTCATTATCCATATAAAACTCTTTCTATTCTATACTTAACTTTAAAAAGGAAAAAAGATGATACACTTTTATGGCATAGAAAAAGATATCACAATAGTGACATCTATATATATAACCTAGGTATTTATCAAAAGGTTTGAAAATTAAGTAATAAAAATTCAAAAAAAAATAGTAAATGTCCATTCTATTATCAAAATTATCAAAATTAATCTAATAATTTGTCAGAATAATTTGAAATTAAGTAAAAGTAAATATACATTTTATTATTAGAAATTTGATGTCTAGGGTTATGATACCAATTTGTTAAATAGTTTAAAATTTAAGTACACATATCATTATCATGAATTCAGAGCCTCAAGTTTGTCAGAATTTGTTTACATGGTGTGAATGAAATTTGTAATTTATTAGTGGAGTACAATTAAGTTATGACAAAAGGGAGCTTACACTCCTAGCTGTATAGATGGCACCATAAAACTCTTCCAGAAATATTTTCCCTAATTATGCAAAATTATTGATACTTTTCGAGGCCATGATCTTGAACCACCTCTTGGCTTTCCCTTCTAAGGTTAATAGGAAGATATGATACATTTGTTGCTTTGATAAACCCTAAATCATTTTTTTGAAATATCAATGGGTAGTATCCGGTCGCTCTTACCTATGTAAAGAGTGATTTGAGATATTTTAAACTTTTTTAGGAGCATGAGTTTCAAAATTTTTTGAGTAAAAGAAGGCTCGATATACCTTCTTAAATGAAGGTTATGCCTAGGATTCAAGATGGCATCCACCCTTTTCTCTACTCCTAATTCATCGATTATGCATCTTACGTAGGCCTTAAAGGTCTACTAATTAATTTCCTAGCCTAGGTTGCATCAAGCCACGTCATTGCAAGATCAATGGTCATTAATTTGCTAGCTTAAGTCAGTTATGGTTTGCTTATAACCTGCATTGTAATTTGTATTGATGACTAGTCTACACCAGGTGTTTAAGGGCACTATCTTAGAAAGATTATAAATCTGGAAAGGGATGTTAGGATTTTTCATCCTCGGCTCAACTGGCATTTCGACAAACTTTTATTTGCCATTTCGAATAATCGTGAGTAATAGCTTTCTTGTCGGGGGATGATTTGTTAAAGGGCTCATGACTAACTCCCCTCAGTTAGTCTATGTATGACTTTCCTTAGCTTCCAACAACACAACCGTTCTATATGGCCTACCTTTGCTGTGACTCTCATGGAGTAACCTCTATAACTTTGTTGTTTCCTCTCTAACTCCTTGTTTCCTCTTTCTCAAATCTATCTTTGCCAATTCACCTCTGTATGCTTGGTCCGATACTCCTTCAACTCTGAGTAACTGGAGGGATTTTTGGTCGCTTGTCCTTACTATTACTTGAATCATTAGAGGCGTAATTGCATTGGTTTATGAGTTATTTTTGTTGGATGATTTAGCCTCTTGGACAAGATACATTGTTATAGTTGGATTTCCTTCCCTTCTCATTCAAGGTCTTTGAGAATAACAACTCCAATTATTAATGACCATCTTTGATAGGTCAAGTATTTAAGTGAGATTTTTTGGCAAGCTAACAGAGACCTAAAATTTCTAGAATAAGAATTTTTAAATATCACACGGATTTTTTGTTTAGCAATAAGTAAAACAACTTGTGTGGTTCCTCCTTAGGTTAGTAAAGTCACCGCAATTTTCACCTTCCAATGACCTGAAATCGGAAAAAAGAAAGTTAGAAATGATGCTTGCTTTCGATATAAAAACTTTTGAAATTAAAGAAAGGACATGATATTTAGATAGGAAAAAAAGGAAAGGGTTTTAGAAATACTAGTGGGTGTGACTTGCTTGTTCGATATTTTATAATTCCTTTCACGTTAGAATGGAGTTGGTATTTATAGTGATTAGTAACACATCTTTTAAGCCTTTGCATGTGTGAGACATCAATGAGCAGGAGTAGTCAAATGTTTTTCAAATAAATTTGTGCATTACCATTGGATAATGAGTCATTGTACAATCAATACTTATACACAGAGGCCAATGTAATGACTATTTAGATGGTGGAGTGTACTATTTAAAATCTTAAATATGATATAACATCTTTCATTCTCCTTAAAGATTTTGTTTATCCTTTTCGGTTGTTCTTTCATTCTCCTTAAAGATTTTGTTTATCCTTTTCAGTCGTTCTTGTTTTTAGTTGGATTTAATATCATTGCCAAGGCTATTATCCCAACTTAGTTATTCATGCGCTTTTCACTTTTGCCGGGCTCAAAATTTTGCCTCTAATCAGGTGAAAGCTAAGAGCAACCTGGTAGTAGCCGGATTTTGGCTAAGAATTGGTTTCGATTTTCAACCCTACATTAACAACCAATATGTTGTCGTCAAATGTCACAATTACTAACTACTGTGAATTGACAAGAGGATGAGAAGAAAACAAATCAATTGAATTGCAAGAATTCAATATTGTTGAAAATGGAAAGCAGGATGGCCCCCAAACTTGTGAGACTGGTAATTAATTAAGTAAAATTAATACTTAACATGGCACAAAAGCACCGAAAAAGGAATATGCCAATGCTTTCTTTTACCTTTTTCTTCTTTTCTTTGGGTGTTTTTTTTTTTGGCCCGGGGTTGGTGTGTGGTGTGTAGGAGGAGGGGGTGATTTGGGGGGTTTCGAAGTCTACCTCTTACTGGAATTTACAGATATCCTTTCCGTGTGAAGACTTAATTAATAATGCACAATGGACCGAAAACGATGAAAAGAAAAATCTCGAGGTGCTGTTGTGTCATTGAAACAAGATCGTTCTTCTATTATTGTGATATGAAAAATCGATTGAAGAGTCGATCTACAAATTAAAATAAAATATAAAAGTAGGAATGTGATACATGCATTTGTCAAAAGAAAAATTATTAATATTTTTTTTAATGATAATTTTAACTTACAAGTTAAATGTATAATATAAATATACACGTTATAAAAACTAAAAATATAACAAAGGAATAAATATTGCAATAAATAAAATTGGATTATAGACCATACCATAAACTAAGTATTAAATACTCCAAAGTCTACAGATTGCATTTTCAGTCCAAGATATCCAAATTTTTGCTCCCTTTCGATCATGAAATTATCAAATTCTTTATTTTTCTTTCATTTGATCATCAATTCATCACTATTAATATATTTTTTTTAAAAATAATTACATATATAGTAGCCATACTAAGCCAAACTCTCTTTTTTTTAAGGGCAATTCTTTCTTTAATTAATAAAATATTTAATATAACTAAACAAATGATAATTTGTGCCATGACCTATCAATTTAATTTGACAATTATTGAATGAGCGAAACAAAAGTGATATAATAAATAATTTTATTTTATTTGTGACATAATTAACTATTAGATTAATAATGTCATAATAACTTATCAACTGTTTAATAAATTTATATTATATTTTTTTTCTATTTTTAAAAATACTTATAATAAAATTAATTAGCATTTAATATACAAATATTTTAAAAAAATTATCTTAAATGAGTAGAACGAGTATAAGTTATTTAATTTGATTAATTATATTGAATCAAAAATTTAAATTATAAAATCATTATTAAATAAAAATTGAATTTAAATTAATTTAAAATATATTATTAATTTTATTTTACAAAAAAAGACACACGAACATAGAATTTGCATCCCTACTTTCTCTCGTATTATTCTACTCTTTTCTATTTCCACCTTCATGTAAATGCTACAATAAGATCAACTTATCTTGAATATAAAAATCCCGTTCAAAGAAAGCTTCAACGAGGGACCATTTTGAGTAGTAGGTTCCAGGTTGACTTAACGAATCACGAATATCCATCCCATGGATCCGAATCTTCGCAAGAAACTATATACAATGCCCAAACTGTCCCAACAAAATTCCCAATCTAATTCTAACCTTCAAAGGGTGTCAAACTCAAGGTCAGGGCAACTTAAGTTTGGTTCCTAGTTTACACTTACTTCTTCATTATTCAATGTTGCCTCATGACGATATCGTTTTATTCCAAGCAGGCTGTCAATCGGAGCATGTCCATATATTTTGGTTTCATCAGTCCAATTTTTGGCATGTGAAAAGACGTGGATATTCCTCGCGACTTCAGAATTGTACCATGCGTCAGAAACGCGCAAATAACGATTGGCTCGGCTTTTAACACCACAGCTTGTGGCTCGGGTTTCAGCGCAGAATGAAAGCGACGTGGGGTAGGGGAACTAAACTAGGGAACAGTAATAGGTGGCTGCAGGTCAACACTATTTAACGAAATTTATAATGCTAATTATTTTGAAAATAAATACACGCAATAATAGAAGAATGTACTTTTAGACTATACATACATTCATCAACACTGCTTATTTACATTTGATTGTAAATATTCGTAATATCTAATCATTATATTAATATTAAAAAGTAGACATATTAATAACTATAAATAAATATATTTTTATTAATTTCAAATTGATTTTATCATGACAAGAGGCGATATTTTGATGATAGAAGTTTCTCATATTCTTGAGGTTCAATTTAATAAAAAAATTTCTCTATCATATTTTCTTAACTTTCTCATAAAATATAAATGTTTTAATAGAATAATAGAACCTTTTAAATTAAAAAATGTTTTATTACTTGAACCAATTTTACTTTTTCCAATTGATTTATCCAATTATATACTACTTATTAATGATATAGTAGTTAACAATTTTATTTAGATAAGGTTATTTGCTTGTAATTTGATAAGAATGTTATATAATAAAAACTTTCATTGTTCTTTTGCTATTAAGAACAATTTTATATAACTTAATAAAATATATTATTTTTAAAGTTAAATTAATTTTAGCCTGTATCTTTTTTAATAAATTTTATCAATTTTTTTTTATTTTTATAACTATTTATTAATTTAAAAGAAGAAAATTCTGAGTGCATCCATATAAATAATAATAACAATAATTTAATAAAATTATAGTTTGTAGTTGTTCAATCTCGTGGAACGAGCATACTCATGACTTCCATTTCCAGTGGACTCTGAAAATCCTCATTTCACAGCAGAATCCGACATCACCACAATATAGTCCAAGACCCCATGTACCAATGGTGAGAGCAACCAACAACTTTGCCTTTAAATAAAAAAGTTATACATGCCGGTCTCCGTATCCTCTCAAAAAAAAAAAAAAATACACAATCCCCACCCAGTTTTATGGTGGCTAAGGGACCAGGTCGGTCGAAAAATAAAGCTTTTTACAAATTAAAGTATTGGGTTGATTTAGGTACGTACGGCAGTCCATCTGAAATGAAAAAAAGAAAGAGATTGGCCAGGCTGGACTAGGCCTATCGGCCTTATATTTATTATATAAATAATAATGATAATTTTAAATTTTTATTTTAATAATTTTATACTTAAAAATTATTATTTAAATAATAAATATATAATAAAATAATAAATCGGCGAAACCCAAGTTCGCGACGAGATACGCTAAGTTCGAACCTGCTAAGTTCGGACCCGTAAGCTTGACATCTAAATCTAGCGCGACTCAGCTGATTAAACAACCCAAACCGAACCGAATTTTTACTATTTACAAGTACTATCTTGCTAAGCTGATCCGTTCACATACCGAACCTGTACCAAACCAGACCGACCCGGCCAATTTGCCACCTTTACCCAGTCCTCATGATATTTCAATTACATTAACGGTATTAGCTCCCTCGCTTTCTCTCTACAGTGACGTCGATCCGAAGGTACCCTCTCGAGCCGCTGCAAAAGTTATATTTGACACGTGTCAACTTGAGCCGCAATAAAGCTATAAGAAGGAAAATTAAAACCATTAAATACATTATCAAATCCCACCAAAGGGAATAAAACCTGAGATATACCCTCTCAAAACAAGCGGATATTCCAAAACTAACCCCCGAATATTCTTCTCTTACCGTTCTATCTCCCTCCCTCTACCCGTACCGGTACTCCTTCATCTCATTTCCCCCCGACTTTTCCTATTCTTTCCCTCTCATTTTCTCACCAAACAAACGACCACAAAAAGCATGAAATTCGGCAAGAGCCTCAGCAACCAGATTGAGGAGACCTTACCCGAATGGAGGGACAAATTCCTATCCTACAAGGAACTCAAGAAGAGGTTGAAGCTCGTGGAGCCAAACAAAGGGGGATATAGGCCTACGAAACGGACCAAATTTGATGAATCTGCAGTTGCTGGAGATGATAATAAAGACAGTGATGGTATGTCTAAAGAGGAGATCGATTTTATAAGGCTTTTGGAGGACGAAATGGAGAAATTCAACACATTCTTCGTTGAGAAAGAGGAAGAATGCATCATAAGATTAAAGGTAATTCAACTGTATAATTTTTTACTTTGTTTGCCAAGAAAATCTGATCTCTCTTTTTTCTTCTTTCCCATAAAAGAAACAGAGAGAAATAAATTGTCTAAATGACCAGGAGTTTATTGTAATTTGGCAAATAGAGATCAAAACGGCATCGCTTTGTAATTAGGAAATTCACATGCATATTATTACCCTGTCAGCTATGCTACAAGGATGTGGATCCATACGCTTTAGATATGAACCTTTGATCCGTTATTCTCTTGGCACCTACCGTTACTGTATCAAGGAACTAAAATTTTTTTCGCCAGCTGTCGGTTTGACAACTGTTGCGCACCATAGTTGGATTACCTTCAAGAGATTTTAGAATATTCCATGGAGTTTCTTCTTTTTTGGCCTTTTGGTTCAGTGCCTTCATAGTTAACTGTTTGAGCACGTATGTCAGAGGACGATACGATATTGACAAATAGTTCACGTTACTTCTACTTATGACAATATCGCGAGAAATTATAAATACCTATGAGGTATGAAAAGGAACGTCACGTAGGATTTCCTATTACAAAATTTCAAATATGCTCTAGCCGCTAGTAGTCTTCGCTGAATAAATAGTATTGATGAATTAAATTTAGTTTGCGATGGAGAAATATTTTTATATTTGAATTTAGGTTTTAAGATTATCAAAAATTCTTAACAGAGATACCGAAATTGTATATCAAAGGACCCAATGTTTGCTGTCAATTGAATTTTATACAGGAATAAAAAAAGAGAACATGTATTAGTTGGTAGGAGTGTTGATATTGACCATTTTCTGGTGTTGCGGTTGGAGTGCAGGAACTACAGGATAGGGTAGCGAACGCAAAGGATTCCAGTGAAGATATAATAAAAATCCGGAAGGAGATTGTGGACTTCCATGGGGAGATGGTTCTGTTGGAGAATTACAGTGCTCTTAACTATACAGGTAATTTCAACTACCTTTCTTAAGTTTATGAAGAGTAAAATTCTTTCTATAGGACTTAAGCTAGTTGAAAACTTAAATCAATAATCTGTTGATGGCGGGAAAGTTTGTAAAGAGAAACGTTTTCACTAAAGAGTAGTCACACGATTCACTTCTATTCTCTATGGAACTGATTATTTGCTGCAAAATCCAAGACTCGTTCAAATCTACAGAGTCCGGCATTACGTTATTTAGCTTGGAAATTCAGCCCGTGCTTCTGTTCTCGTGAGCTGTTTTTGGATACAGAGGTTAAGTGGTTATTGCAAAAATGCATTTATGTGTCAAAATGAGTGATTTTTGTGGGGAAAATATAGGTTAAAATTTGTCATGAACTTTTTTATACTTCAATAATGCCTGATATGATTTGACTAGTATATGTGAACTTAAGGCTCTCTGTTATTAACGTAAAATACTTTTCACAGGATTGGTGAAGATACTGAAGAAGTATGACAAACGTACTGGTGCTCTGATTCGCTTACCTTTCATACAAAGGGTCTTGCAACAGCCCTTCTTCACCACCGACTTACTTTACAGGCTTGTGAAGCAATGTGAAAAGATGCTGGACGGCCTCTTCCCAATCATTGAAAAGGCAGCTTCGACTGATGCAGCTGAAGGGGAAGAAGGTTGTGATCTAACCACTTCAACAACTAACAAGAAAAAGGATGGTAATATTCTCAGAATGCCCAAGGAACTTGCAGAGATTGAGTATATGGAGAGTTTATATATGAAAAGCACTATGTCAGCATTGCGGGCTTTAAAGGAGATTCGAAGTGGAAGCTCAACAGTCAGCGTTTTCTCGTTACCGCCATTACAAATAAGTGGTCTGGATTATTCATGGAAAAAAATTCCTGTTCTCGAGCAAGCAGCGAAATAATTGGTACTCACAGGTTTTGATGAATAATGTCTCTTCTGTTTTTTAGAAAAATTTTAAAATTTACTACTTTCTTTTTTCTTCCATTTTATACATCCGTGATTGATGTCCTCAAGATACTAACACAGCTGTACAATGCTAAATTTAGGCTGGAACGAATCGATATAAACATAAATTTTGTATATTGTTATAGTGTTTGGCATTTATAGAAGTACTCTTTCATAATGCGAGAGCTGCTTTCTCCGATATTTTACAATTAAGTGCGACGAAATGGTATCCATGACCTATGCGACGTGGGAAGCGTATCAAACCAACGTATTTCCAATTTGTATATAATTCAGAAAGAATATTATTACACTTTTTAAGTTATTATTCTAAATTTTTAATCTGAATTGACAAGAATACAGTGAGATGGCAAATAAGCTGCATCAAAAATTATAAAAACATTTAGAAATAATTGATTGAGATATTTTTCGCATATTCTATTATATTTGTTTTTATTATATATATTATATTTTTTATTTTTATTTCATTGAAAATATCATGCCGTATAAGTATACAAAATAATTTATAGATTCGTAATTTAAAGTGACTTAATTGTTGGGTTCTGTTAGGGGATTGTTTTTGAAATTGAAATCTCCCAAGCCCTCCTGGACTGGTGGTGATTAGTGAGTGGGACAACATTACGAGACTGGCCCATACGATTTCAATTTTTCTGCTTTATCTTTAATGAAAGACCCGTGTCGCCAGATTCTCCAACCTCAACCCAGTAGGCTAGGATAGGGGGGGCGTTGGGCTCGTGAAGGACCAGCCAGCCAACCTTCTTTGGAATTGAACGTGCATATTGTGCTTCGCTTGTACTTGCAAGAAAGCCAGCAGGGGCGATGCCATCTCATGTCACCGGACAAAAATGACTTGAGGTACTGCAGCTGCCACTTAATTTAAGAAATAAAATTATAAAATTAATCCTCAAAATCAAAATTTTTATAAAAATTCACTTACATTTTATAATTGATATTTAATATTTTTAAATTTTAAAATCACAAATCAAATCCAAACGTGCCTCTACTTATTAATTCATAATTTAATGCAATACTAAGTCACAGTAAATTAGGATTCAATCTCATTTAACACTTCTTTTGATATGACATTTTCTATTGATTAAAATATATTTTATCATTAAAAGTTTTTTTATAACTTTCTTTTTTATGTCATTTAAGTGTTATTGGAGAAGGGTATTTTAAGAATTAAAAGAAATTATTTTAATTTAACTAAAAGCAGTGTAAGCTTTTACTAAATAAAGTTGTAAGTATATGATGTGTAAAATTTTCGTTCACCAAAATAAAAGTGTTTTCGTATGGTGAAAATCACTAAATTAAAAGAGTGAAGCAAAAGCCTAAGTTCATAAATAAGAATAAGACCGTCAAATATATGGCCCAACTCTTCAAAAAATTAAAATCTACAAAGTAGTTAAGAAATAACAAATAAAAGTAGAATAAAACAGATTAGACTTGAGGGGGGAATTATTTTTGAGATTGAGTCATTGTTCACCACGTCTCAACTCTTCTTCTTCTTTTTCTTCTCCTCTTGTAACCAAAATATAAGGTTAGAGAAGAGCGCTGAAATTTTGTTGATAGACCATTACGACGTGTAAATTAGTACGAAGTGTAGTGTATTTAGGATTCTAGAGTCTTCTTTTTTCTATCAAAGTTGAGAAAAAAGATTAATAGAAAAAGACGGAAAAATGAGTGTAAATGGGAGTTTTAATCAAGATTCCTTTCCTTTGATAGAAAAGTATAATTTATACAGTGGGGTTATACTTAAATTTTATTAATTGAAATAGCTTAAATTATCCTAATTTTTCTTAGTCTGACAAAATATATTTAATATTATTTTATTTTTTGCGATAAATTTATGATATTATGTGATATTCAAGAATTAGTTTAATTTATCTTTTTTCTTCACATGTGCAATATATTATATTATATTAGGGTATACAGAATTATATGTGTCGTGTGGGGTTTGAATTACTTATTATTAAGAATAAAATTTTATGATCTCAATAATTGGGCCAATATAGACAATATCATTAATAATATTGAGTCAAATCTTATAATTCATATAAGAATCAACTTACTTCTAATATAATAATAGTAATTTGAAGATGAATGAGACAAAATTTAGTGTGCCTTTAACTACCCATTCCTAAAGGACGAGGAGTGGTATTGAAATAAGAAAGCTTGAATAAAAAGTAGATCATGATAAATTATTAGAACGTTTAGGGTAAAAACAAACCAAGTCTTATATTAAAAAAAGAGAAAAAAATTACTAGACTATATACGTAGAATTGGACCTAAATAGTTAATAAAATTTTTTAAATGGGTATTATTCTATTGTCAAGAACAAAATCTTATGGTTCTAAAAATTAAGTTAAAACGAATAATATTATTAACAGTTTTCTTAAACTAATAACGGTAATGTATTGCCTCTTAATACAAAATGATATGTAAAAGAAACAATATCTTCACTTTTGAATAGATTCTGACTTTGGATATAAGAACCAAGAATCACATTCCTTCTATAAGCTTATACTTTTATTTTGAACTATTCCATCTTACCCATTTTATGGTCAATGATCCAAGAAGAGCTCCATCATATTCACGTTTTTTGGGAAGAATATTGAGTTTGAACCAGATGACATATTTTTTCAAGTCCACATATTGAATCAGTATTGTATATACACGCGTTTCTTTTATGAAAATGGTATATACACACGTTTGCATACTGCAATCTGTATTTATGGGTTGTTCTACTGACTGTGTGGAACATTGAGTTGAGGCCAAATTCTAGACGGAGGATTCGAATATGCCACGAAATTCACACTTTCTGACGATTAATGGATAACCACTAGGACTACTGTTGAATATTGACATATATTTCCCTGCATGCATTCAATTTCTACAGGAAGCGGAAGTCCCAAGTAAATGATTATGATTCTATTGGCAACCAAAGTTGATTTTGATGGACGGATAGGAATTCACTCTGACTCATTATCAACAGTCAACCGGATGCATGCATGCGCAAATTGCAGTTGACCAAGGCATTAATTATGCATGTTTTTGATTCTATGGATAGATCCAGTTTGACCAATCCCCTTTCTCATATGAACTACATGATTTTCTTATCATTTTTCAAGAGGAAAATATATATTTGAACATCATGATTTTTATCTAGTAATGAGAGAATGAATCTATGGACTGTTCAATACGTTCATGAATCGTTAATCACCATAAATATTCTCGTTTGCTCTTGATCACTTAAAAATGTTTAATGTACAGATTGCAAATTAATATTTTCTGCGGACATGCAAAACCATATAATTAAATCATTGCACAGAAGACGGTGCAGATATATAGGGTCATTATAAGTCAACGTGGAGGGGTAAATTCGTTATGTTCAGGATGAAATAATTAACAGACTTTTAGGGTCTAATTATTAATTGCTCATCAATCATTGCGTAAGGATTGCCAAGTATCACAACATTCATCGACGGTCATGAATTAATAATTAATTAATCTACTTGCTTCAGAAACAATACATCTACTGATTAGAGGTCATGTGAACGCAATGGAAGAAAAATTAAAAAGGAAAAAGAGGAAAAACTAGTTGAGGAATAAAGTTGAAGTACATATATTTAGATCATGGATAAAAGGGAGAGGTACAAGTCCTCCATTATCTTTGAACACACCAAACAGAATCTATATGTAAATGCACAGCACTGCCACCACCGAAAATATGAAAACACCTCCAATTCTTCCGTAAACAAACAAAAATATGAAACAGGAAACCGCAACTGTCATTGGTTCTTACGCGTTTCCACTAAAGTAAGTGGTTTACGAAGAGAATCAACTGGACGAGCCAGACAGTAGCATTGATTAATTATTTAGCACATATATAAATTGATATACGGATTCACACACAAAGTAAAAATATAATCTTGTTGTATAGTAAGGAGATAATTAAGAACTTAAGGGCTAACTAATTGCCTAGACAGATTTTGCTTGTTAGTACTGTTAAAGAGTCCAAATTAGTGGAAGCCAAGCGCTTGTCTTTTGTGCCGATCCCATTGGTAATGGTTTTGTCATGCGTCGAAAGCTAAGGAGGATTGAAACCTGGGTTTTATTCATCTTCATGTCCAAATGCTGAGGATATTGTGAGGTCTACTGTTGAATCTCACTTCAATAAAGATTCCACCATAGCAGCTGGCTTGCTGAGGCTTCATTTGCATGAATGCTTTGTTCAGGTTCAATTCTTCTCTTGCTGCATATTGAAAATAGTTTGTTATACAATTAAAATTAATTGTTAATGAAATTTCCATGATATTACGATATTTTCAGGGATGCGATGGCTCAATCTTGATCGCAGGCTCTTCTGCTGAGAGGAATGTATTACCAAACCTTGGTTTAAAAGGATTTGAAGTATCGATGATGCAAAAACAAAACTGGAAGCTTCGTGTCCTGGCGTGTTCTCATGTGCTGATATATTAGCACTCGCTGCTCGTGACGCTGTTGACTTGGTATGCGTATTTGCTTGCTTTTGTTTTCTATATATATCTCACGAGCATATTTCTAACACAAGCGCATATGATTTTTGCATTTTAGAGCGATGGTCCAAGTTGGCAAGTACCCACAGGTAGAAGAGATGGCAGGATATCTTCAGCATCCCAAGTCTCAAATTCACCTTCTCCTCTTGATTCCACAGCTGTTCAGAGGTAAAATTTTGCTGCTAAAGGCCTCGACGATCATGATCTTGTTATTCTAGTTGGTAATAACAATACCTAGAGCTCCTTCTCTTCAGCTCTCTTTCTACACGATTAAGTAAGGTTATAAGTAAGCATAAAAGGCTATGTAACTTTATATGTTTGTTGTGCCAGGAGGACATACAACTGGGCAAACCGACTGTCAATTCTTCAGATATCGTCTGTACAACTTCACAACAGGAGGCAACACAGATCCTCCTATAAACCCATTGTTCATGTCACAGCTTCAGAATCTTTGTCCAAAAGATGGTGACGGCTCTAAACGTGTTGCGCTGGATGTCAATAGCCAGACCAAATTTGATGTAAGCTACTTCAAAAATGTACGTGATGGGAAAGGAGTTTTAGAGTCGGACCAAAGGTTGTGGGGAGATGCTGCAACACGTAGCATCGTGCAAAATTATGCTGGAAACATAAGAGAATTGCTGGGGTTAAGATTTGATCTTGAATTCCGGAAGCAATGATCAAAATGAGTAGCATCGAAGTCAAGACTGGGTCAGATGGAGAGATAAGGAAGATATGTTCAACGTTCAATTAGTTGCCGAATAAATGAGTGTAAAACAGACTTCTCGTTAAATATGAAAGTGCGAGTGTGGAGGATGAAATATGAAATTAGAAAAAGAAAATTAAAAGTTGGTCATCGCTTGAGAGATTCAAACCCCTAATAATTTTAGTAAATGTCAATTACACATTTATTTATTGTTAACATTGTTTAAAAATTTAATAAAAAAAATAAATAAAGTCGTCATTTATCTGAATAATGATAAGATATATTACCTAAAAAAGTAAAAATTTAAATTTAGGAATTGATTAAGTATAATAAAGATATTAAACATCTTACAACTTTCATAAAAGGAATGGTTACTAATTTTAATTTATTCAAATTCACTTTATTCTTATTTTTTTACCATTTTACTAAACAAAGAGAGAATGCTAAACATATTTTATTGTCTTAATATTCTTTTATTAATTAAAAAGTTTAACTAAGAGAAGGGAGAATATCAAAAATATTCTACTGTTTTAGTTAATTTTTATGTTTGATCTTTATTAATTAGCAAAATGATATGAATTTTTATTTTATCAAAAATAACATTATAAATACAAAAATTGAATAGATACAATATTAAATAATATAAATAATTTATATAAACAAAAATTAAAACAAATAGGGATCAAGTTTCCTACTCAAAAATAAAAAAAAATTTAAATAAACGCAAGAATTTTAAATAAGATAAAAAAATAAATAGTAAATTAATAAAGTGTATTAAAAGATGTAAAAAGCTTAGTCTTCTATAAAAATAATAAAATTAAATTGCAAGAAAATAAATATGAAAAAAATAAATTACAAATAAATTATAAGAAATTAAATTATAATAAATATATAACAAAAAAGAGTAGAAAGCTTAGCCTTCTATAAATAAATACAATATTAAATAAAATAAATAGTAAGAGACTTAACCTTTCACAATAATAATTATTAAATAATAATTAAAAAAGATATACTATTAATGTAATATAACATTCAAATGGATAAATACATACTTATTAATTAGTAATTTTCAAGTATATACTAAGAGATTCTAAGAGATTAGAAAGAAAGATTACAAAAGAAAAGAGATTTTGAAATTAAAATATTGAAACTTCTCTCTTTTCTTTCTTTTTTCTTGCTTTTTCTTTAAAAAAATATCCTTCTAGTTTCTGTGAGATTGTCCACCCTAACACTTGGGCCTTACCAGGTAAAGCATGAAATCCTGCGCAATAGTGAGACGAGAGCTCATTTATGTCGAGCCTCCAAGAAATCAAACTCAGGATCACATCTTACATCATTCGTTCTTTTAGCCACTTGATCTAGTTCAGGTGGTTACAAGGATGGACGATGCGGGATATGATCTTGAGTTCGATTTCTTGGGGGCTCGACATGAGTGAACTCTCATCCCACTATTGTGCATGATTTTGTGCTTTCCTTGATAAGACCTAAGTGTTGGGGTGGGCGATCTCACAAAAAGATTGACCTTTTTGTTGGTCCACTCTCCCAATGCTTAGTCTTGGGTTTAGAGCTTAATGACCCAACCGAGGAATGTAGATGAGTTCTCAACTTATACTTGACCTTTCTCCCCCTTGAACCCTTAAACTCTTTCTTAGTGAACGAGGAGAGTAACCACTCAGCTAGCTCAGGTGGCTACTCTCCTCATTTACTAAGAAAGAGTTCAAGGGTTTGAAAAGGAGGGGGGAAAGGTCAAGTATGAGTTGAGAACTCATCTACACCCCTCGATTAGGTCATTAAACTCTGAGCCCAAGGCCAAGCGTTTGAGAGGGTGGGCCAATAGTTTCTTCCACTTTCCAAACTTGTCCTTTGATCAACAAAAGAGCTTGTATTTATAGACAAACTAGTGGCCAAATTGTCAACAAAGTGATTGATAAATTTGATGAATTATGCACCTAATTCTTGAAAATTTGCTCCAGTCATGTACCTAATTATTGACTAAATTTTTTGGTAAAAGATTTGTTAAAATTTGCTTGCAACTTGAAAATAAAACTTTTAGAAATTTGTTTTAGCTTTTTATACATATAAAATACGTATTCAAACTCTAAGTATTTTGAAAGATATGGCCTAAATACTGAAGATGGGTAGGATTAGACTATTATTATTGCAAATAGGCTTGATTAGTGACTTTGAAAATATAATTTATAGTCCAAATTGATGATTGGTTCAAACATAAATTTTTAATACATTGAGTTATCTTTCTATAGCCACTTATACTAAGTCAATCTAAAATTTCTATTAAAAATTATAGGTAAAATTTTGAAGTAAGGTTGGACTGGATTGGAATAGCAAATAAGCTTATAAAATAGTTTCAAAAATGCAATTTAAAGTTTAAACTGATAGTTGGTTCAAATACAAAAAGTTTAATTCATTGAGTTAGCTTTTCACAAGATCAAGAATCATTTTAATATCTGTTTTAATTTAAAAGTTATGCCCCATTTTTCACGAATCTTTTATTGAGAGAAATAAAACAGTAACTATTAACAAAGTTAAATTTAAATTTAAAATCATAAATATACTTCAATTATAATATTTTATCATACTAAGAGTGTAATAAATTTAACGTTATTAAATATATATTTTTAAATACTAATGATGACTTATAACTAACTCGTTATTATAAATAAAAATTTTTAGTAACAATTTAAAACAAAAGTTTACAAATAAGGCACTTATTATTTTATTTCTCTTTAATACTTTCAAATGAGTAAATTCTTCAACAAAATAATTTAAAAGTGTAATACTTTGTATTTAAGTTTAAGAGTATTTTAGTTATTTCACTACTATAAGGGAATCTTCGTTATTTTTAAAATTATGTTTAGATGATATTTATGATTAATTAAGACTGTATTGATATGTATTAAGTATTTTGAGAGGTTTTAGATAAAATTTATTAAGTTTAGAAAAAAAAAATTTCATTAGGTGCTATTCGCACACTCGAACTTTTGAGTTAAATTTCGTTTGATCGAAAGATTAAATTGATGATTTGTTTATTTCTATGGAAGAAAAACAAAAATACGATTATATAGAAAAAAAATGAGTGAAATTAAAATTAAAATGAGAAAAATTAGCATTTAAAGTTGACTGTGCACTTAAATAATATTTTTTTATGAGTGAAATGCTTCCAGTATTGATCCCAAACTTATAAGTTTCGATACGTAGCTCAAAGTTTCGAAATATAGCCTAGAGGTGTCGACACATTCATACGCAATCATTTAGAATTCACTCTTTTTGAGCAATTTATAATATTTTGACTATATCTTGAAATATACATCTCTGATTTAGATGATTCATAATACGTTAGAAAGATTATTAAATTATATACAATTTTTATGTTGATAACTTCCTCTCATTAAGTTATTTAGTGGTTCACAATAACAGATTCCTAGGACTCATTTGGTGATAGAATAACTCTGAATACTCTTCAGTTTTTAGAGTATAACATTTTGTAAAAATATCCAAATTAAATGATTCTTGACCCATTAGAAAGTTAAGAGAATTATATACAACTTTTATGTTTGCATCAATACCTAAATCGTTCAATAAATAGATTAAAATCGAGGTCAAAAAAGAATATGATAAAAAAAAGCTAAAAAAGAGAAAGTGTTGATATATTAAAGTGAAAGTATCGACACTTACTCATACGGTTCAAAACCAGGGGTTCAATATTTTGAAACTTGAGCATAAAATTAGGAAATTTACGAAGATATTGATACCTAAACCAAAGTTATCGATACCCAAACTCAAAATATCAAAACTTTTAGCCAAAAGTGTAAAAACTTTCAACAAAAATAGGCTATATTGAGGAAAATTCAATGCTTAAATTAAGGGTACTAATACATTTAGACGAAAGTACCATTTTAACTGAAGCAAAAATTAAAGTATTGACACCTTTGCTTAAAGTGTCAAGACTTTAACTAGAATATATCAATACTTAGATGAAAGTATCGATATATTTTGACA
>JAWDEX010000018.1:8758925-8769657 GCA_035221805.1 Trichilia hirta | reverse complement strand
TTAATTACCTTTATATTTTTTGTGAAAAGATTTTGAAATAAGAGGAGAAGGGTTAAGGTAACATTTTGACTAAACTTAAATTATAATGTTTATAGTGAAAAGTTTTTTTTTTAAAGAAAAGAAGATAGGTTAAGGTAAGATTTTGACTGAACTTGAATTAATTACCAATCTGCCTACGTACCCTTTAAAAAAGGATCAAGTCAATTATAGTTCATAACATATTATAAAAAGAGAAAAAAATAGCTTTTATTTAATTGTATAGTATAAGTTCAAAGTGTTTAATATGGGTTTTTATCATTGAATCCAAAATATATCCTAATTTAAACATAATACTTTCTAACTGTATCTAAATTGATTAGATATCAAAGTTCTACATCATCTATATGAGTCAAAATTAGAGCACCTCTAGAGAAAGTATTTTTTATAATGTAAGGTCTCTCATAATTAAGAGCAAACTTTCCCCTGAGGTTTTTCTTATTAGAAAGAATTTTCTTTAACACAACATCACCTTTTTAAAATTTTCTTGGTCTGACTTTCTTATTATAAGCTGTAATCATCCTCTGCTAATAACATTGACCATAACAAAAGGCTGTGAGACATTTTTTATCCATTAAATTTAAACAATTAATTCTTTTTTGTATCAATTTTGATTCATTCAAATTAGCCTCGACCAAAATTTTAAATGATGGCATATCAAGCTTTATAAGAAATACTGCCTTTATTCCATATACTAAAGAATAAGGAGTTGCCCCCATTGATATTCTAACAGAGGTTTTATATGCATATAATGCAAAAGAAAGTATGTAATGCCATTCTCTATAATTGACTATCATTTTAGCCAATATCTTCTTGATATTCTTATTTGCAAATTCTACAGGTTTATTCATCCTGGGCCTATATGAAGAAGAATTCAAATATTGTATCTTATACTGCTTATATATTATTTTTATTAATCGATTGTTAAGGTTAATATCATTATCAGTAATAATTTTCTCAAGCTAACCATACTGACAAATAATTTTTTTTTATAAAAATTTAGCAACTGCCTTCTTAGTAATATTAAAATATAAAGCTACTTTCACCCATTTGATAAAATAATCATGACAACAAGGATGAATTAATGACTATCAGATGCTTTTGGATAAATTGAGCTAATTACACCCATTCCTTACATAAAAAACAGCCAAGGTGCAACTATATTATGTAAAAAAAAAGTGATGCATTAATCTTATTAGTATAAACCTGGCATTTATGACATTTTCTGACATAATTAATACAATTTATTTCTATAGTAAGCCAATAATATTTAGTTTTGAGAATTTTTTTAGCAAGCATATGACTATTTGCATGGGTTTTACAAATTCCTTCATAGACTTTAATCATAATCCTTTTAGCTTCTAATGCATCTACACACTTGAAAAGTGTCATATCTACTAATCTTTTATATAATGTATCTCTATTTAAGAAATAAGATATTGTCATTCGTCTAAGGGTCTTGTTATTATTTTTAGAAGCATGAGGCGAATATTACCTATACTTTATGTACTGTTTGATATCATAATACAAAGGTTAACCATTTGGTTCTTCTTCAATCTCATTATAGTAAATAGGATCCTTTTGAATTTTAATTATTACAGGATGAACCTTGTTTTTAGGAGAAATTTGAATCATAGATGCTAAAGTTATCAAAGTATCAGCAAATTAATTTCTTGACATAGGCAAGTAGTCAAGAGTTACAGATTTAAATTTTTGTCTAAGCGAATTAAGATATATATGATATGGAAAAAACTTTGGATTTTTAGTCTTCCATTCACTAAGAATTTGAAATATTATCAAAGATAAATGACCATAAACTTCAAGCTCTTTGACATTTATATCTAATACTGCCAATAATCTAACTATGCATACTTCTACTCAGTTATATTGCTAGTATAAGAGAATATTAATTTAATAGCTATTGGATAATGTAGTCCTTTAGGTGATACCAAAACTACTCCTACACCGCTATCATTAACATTTACCACTCTATCAAAGAATATCTTCCAATTATCAATTTTATCCTTATCTTTTTAATTAATTAGCATGATATCTTTATCAAAAAAACTCCCATTCTAGTGGTTAATAATCATTTATACCATAATCTGGTAAATAATCCATTATAGCTTACCCTTTAACTACTTTTTGGGTGATATATTTATTTCAAATTCAGACAAAAGCATGTTTCACTTTGAAATTCTTCTAGATAAGCAAGGTTTTTCAAAAATGTACTTGATAAGATCCATTTAAAAAATTAACCATGTAGTATTAGCCAACATATAATACTAAAGTTTTTTAGTTGCCACACCAGAGCACAAATAAGTCTTCTCAAGTCAACTACACTTCAGTTTATAGTTATTGAACTTTTTATTGATATAATATATTGCCTATTTTTTTCTACCAGTTTTATCATGCTGAGCCAAAATTGTACCTATAAAATTCTTTAAAATAGTTAAATAGAGAATAAGAGGTCTCCCTTCTACTAGTAGAACTAGAATAGAAGATTTCTTTAAATATTGCTTGATTTTATCAAAAGCTTTTTGGTATTACTTATCCCAGATGCCTAGATTATTCTTTCTTAAGAACTTGAATATAGGTTCATAAATAGTAGTCATTAGTAAAATAAAACAAGAAATATAATTCAACTGACCTAAAAAAAATCCTGTATCTACTTTTAAGTTCATGGAGGTGACATCTTATCAATAGCTATAATTTTTTCTGGGTCT
Organism: Trichilia hirta; assembly: GCA_035221805.1. Classification (NCBI taxonomy): domain Eukaryota; kingdom Viridiplantae; phylum Streptophyta; class Magnoliopsida; order Sapindales; family Meliaceae; genus Trichilia; species Trichilia hirta. The sequence goes on along the minus strand of JAWDEX010000018.1, from coordinate 8,766,895 downwards.
ATGTCAATTCCTTTTTGGCTTAGAATAAAACTAAGCAATTTATCAAAAGTACCTCTAAATATTCATTTGGCAGGATTGAGGTTTAATTTATGCTTTCGACTTCTGAGGTTAATCAAATAATCCTCATTTTTTCCTAGCTTTATAATCATGTCGTCAATATAAAATTTAACAATCTTATGCATTAAATCATATAATAGTGTAATCATATCTCATTGATAAGTTGCTCCTGCATTCTTAAGTCTAAATGGTATGACTCAATAACAAAAGGTGTTCCCTATTGTGATAAAAATAGTTTTAAGCTTATCCTCAACTTTTATTAGTATTTGGTTATAGCCTAAATATCCATCTATAAATAAAAATTTGGACATTTTAGCAGTATTATCCACTAGTATATGAATGTGAGGCAATGAAAAGTCATCTTTTGGACTTGATTTATTCAAATCTCGATAATTCACGCTCATTCTAACTCTTCCATCTTTTTTTTAAAACTGGTACAATATTGGCTATCTATTATGGGTACATGACTACTTCAATAAATTATGCCTCTAGCAACTTTTGAACCTTCTCTTTAATTTTTAAAAGAACTCTGCCTTCATTCTTCTAAGCTTTTGTTTTACAGTTAGATATTCTAATCTTGTAGAAATAGTATGAACTACAATATCAGGATTTAAACCTGGAATATTCTCATAGGACCATGCAAATACATCTTTAAATTCCTTTAATAAGTCAACAAGAATTACTTTTTATTTAAAGGTAGCTGGCTACTGATTTTTACTTCTTTAGAATCTTTAAAAGTACCCAAATTTATCGTTTCTACATCTACTTGATGAAGTTTAATTTTAGGTTCTTTATTTTTTAATATTCCAATTGATTCTGAAAAAGAATCTAAATCTTCTTCATCTTTTATAATATATACAGGTTCATCAAAATTAAATCTAGATTTAGAAATGACATTATTTGTAGAATAGTAAATATGACAAAAAAATTTATTACAAAAATAATTAATATTTGCAAACATGAATGCCATTTTATTTATATAACATGAGAAGATGACATTATAAAAGGATGAAAAACTATAGAATCTAGATAGGATTATTGTCACTTTATTTATTTAACATGAAAGAAATTTGTTTAGCCACCACATTTCTTATGGCAATAAGTTAAACCATAAGAAGGATTGATACTTCTTACTCATCCATAATGGTCTCATAATGGTCTGAGCAAATCAAGATACTTGTGATACAGTAAGAAGGATTGATTTTATATATAATACAGTTTTATGATAATCATGCTTTTATCATATTTTGATAAATTTTATGATATATGATATATGATTTATTTATATGCATGGCTGAAGGCTAATGATGATACTTTAATCTTTATATTTTATTATAAACTAGGTATCTTGCATAATTGTGATGTTAGATCTTATTGTTTTGACTTATAATTAAAATTGTGATGATTTTATGGCCAGAGAACCAAGATATTATTTGTTTGATCCAATACATAATATAGGCTGAGGAGGTCTTGGCCTTGAGAGCTTAAACTATAATTACAGAGTTAAGTGGAATAGGGACGAACCTATTAAGAGGTCACCTAGGTGAATGGGTGCAACAGTAGAGCCAATATAAGAGAGGTGATATTTTATTTGTGATAAAGTAACCTATTAGGTGAAAATGTAGAGAACAGTCATGTGAGAATTTATAGACTATTCTAAGCCAATGTCAGTAGTAGGCACATTTTTATAAAATAAACATGTTGTTTTCATCTACATATCTACATTAATTTTATAGAAAGGCTTTATATAATGTTATTATTATATTGACTAAATTTTTATTAAACTCACCATTTATTTTTTAATTCATAAAAAACTCACTGACAGCTCGGGTTTACTCTTGATTAGAGTGATCAACAGGAAGGTAGCTTGCCCAATTATTTTATCGACTATTTGAAAAGTTTTATATAATAATTTAATTTTAAACTTATTTGCTTGTTTTATAAATATTTTATTGTAAGAACTTAAATATTTCTAAATGTTTTATCTTGCATGGTTTTTTTCCTAGATATGTTATGAAAAATATTCGTTATATATATTATATTTTTGATCCACTCATAGATTATACTTCCATATATTCATTCCTTTATTCTTTAATTTTAGGAGATTTGCAGAATAGAGAGCACTTTAGCGGTAGTTTTCAAAAGTAATTTTAGAGTTAACGGTATCTATTTAAGTTATGACTAGTATTTAGAAAAAATTATTCACTGAGAATGTTTTATATAAAAGTTTTTATAATATGAACTAATATGTTTGGATTATACGATTTGTATATTTGCAAACTATTTATATGGTATTATTTTGAAATCACTTTTATCAAACTGTATGATTAATATGATTAGAACTATTTTATACTTATTTATTTTTGGCATATAATTTTTAAAGTCTCGAAGAGAAGTGTAAATGTTCATGATATGATTGAGAGACTATGATTTAAGTATATGTTTATGAATGTTAGAAAACAAGTATCTGATTAGCCTTATAGGCCTGAGAGATATATTTAAAATTTAGAGTATATCTCGAGAGTTTGTAATAATTGTCATGTATAGACTCTACGGACGAGGGCATGACAGTTTACATATAATATGATTTCAGTCATGCTAAAGTGTTGTAGTTTATATTGTACCACTAAATTTTTTTTGTTACACTTTCTAATTTTTATATTATAATTTTAAATTTTGAAGTTATAAATTTTAATTTATAAGTACAATAAAAAGTTGGATAATATGTGCAAAATTAAAAATTATAATTCAAAAATTAGTAAATATAACTAAAAGCTTAATAGTATATTCAGTTAAGCAGAAACAGCTTTCTTTGCCTATATTATTTTTACAATTCTTATACGATTGAACTAATAAATACTCTTTATAATTTTGTTACACAAAAATTACTTTTTTGTTTTATATTTTCTAACAAACTTCTTGAATTTTGAAAGTTATGACAAATACTCTTTTATTAAATTAATTTTTTTTAATTTTTTTATCTTTTTTCACAGTATAATAATTATTATATCTTTATTATTTATAAAAGAATAAAAATAAAAAAATATATAAAATACATAAAATTACTATTGAAAAATATAAAAAATTTATAAATTATATTTTTAATTTTTTTAATTTTTTTACTTTTGTAAAGTGAAGTATAATAGTTATTATTTTAAAAAAATAAAAATAAATCAATTTAGTAGAAAATATTTATCATAATATTCAAATTGCAAGGTAGTTATCATTTAACAACATTGTATCATTCCCAAATTATTAGATTTATGAAATTTGTCTTATTTGGGTGATTTTTACTCAAGTAACAATTAAGGGCGAAGAATGTCCACGGCAAAAGTGAACCCAGGTGGGCCTCCAAAAGAGGGATGTTTTTGTCTTTGCAAATTCGTTTCCACCATCGTAAAAGTATATTTAATTGTTTTTGTCTTACCAAAATATTTAACAGTTTCTTGCACAGAAAAATAAAAATAGAATGTGATGAGGAATCCAAATGAAAGTTCCACAGTTTGAGAGTACACGTAACACTCTACACACATCTCTACGTCCACCGCCCACGCTGCCCACAAGACAAAACTCAACCCGCGAGATCGAGACCACAAAAATACCAACTCGTATTACATGTTTACCACCATACGCTACATAAAACGTTGCCGTTCGACGTCCAACTGCCATGGAACATTGCCCTAACAACTCGTTCTTAATGAAGGGTATTTTTAGAAACCCCTCTAAAGTTTATAAAATTGCATGAAAGAACAAAATTTGTAAAAGGTTATACAAACCTCCCTTATTACAGTAATTTTATTCATTCAATCGTTTGTTAATTAATTATATATATTAAAATATTTAAAATAATTTTATTTTTTAATTTTTATTTGTATTAGAATTATTTTATTTGTAATTAATAATTTTAACTAATTTTATAATATTCAAAACAATCTCATTCTTATTTTTTTACTAAAATTATTTTTATTAATTTATTAGCCAACAAAGAAAATAAAAATATAAATTAAAATGTATTAAAAACTCTTTAAAAAATATATTTTATATATTAAATAACAATAGTTTTTCTCATTATCTCTAAACTAGATAAAACTCCGTTCTTTTTAGGTTGTCTTTGTTGGTAATTAGATTTATTTTGGCAATTATAATTGATTTATTTATTTTTAAAAAATACTTGTATTTATGTCTCTAAAGGTTGCCCCTATTTAATATAAAAATAAAATAATTTATAAAATATTTTAAATATATTTTTAACTTTTTATTTATATTATTATTATTCTTTGTGAGTTAATAATTTTAATAAAAATAGATAAAATAAATTTATTTTAAATATTACAAACTATATTTTATTACAATAATTTATTAGTTGAAATTATTAGATCACAAAAGAATAAAAATAAAATTATTTTAATTATTTTAATATACTTAATTATGAACAAATGGTCAAATAAATATACTGTAGTAAGGGAGGTAATTGTAACTATTTACAAACTTTATATTTAACTACAATTTTCACAAATATAGTAAATTTCTGAAATTACTGCGCAATAATAAATAATAACAATATTCTTTAAAAAAAAATAATAAAATAATGACAATATAAAATCATCAAAAATTAATAGAAGATTGCCGTATACGAGGCACGGACACTCTGTCCATACCCACCCCGTAACGGAGACCCATTTTTCTCCGTTTTTTTATTTCCTCGATAATTGCTATATCGGATAAAAGTTTATTTTAAATTAAAAAAAATTAATAAAAAGGCGGAATCCATGGTTTACCTTTGCCTTCAAGAGAACTGGAACAGCCGTGACAAGCCAACCTTCCTATAATCTGTGTCCTATTTTTGTTTTTGGTCGTACTTCATCGCTTTCGTACACTCTTCGTATAACGAAAGAAACTGATATAGTTTTCAACATTACAATGGATTCTCTAACCTCAATCTCACAGTCCCAGTCCTTTTTAATGAAACCCCGCTTCATAAACACGAACATAAACGCAAAATATTGTCTTTTCAGTTCCAATTTCCTGCCCTTTCGTTCTCAATCATACAGAATTACAAGAAACATGAACAAGAAAAGCGGTGTTGCTGTCGTGTCTGCAACGACTGCGGAGAAGCCCAGAAAGCGGTACCCTGGAGAGGCTAAGGGGTTTGTAGAGGAGATGAGGTTCGTGGCAATGAAATTGCATACCAAAGAGCAAGCTAAAGAAGGAGAGAAGCAGGTCAAGGAGCCTGAGGAGCGTTCAGTGGCTAAATGGGAGCCAACTGTTGATGGGTATCTCAGGTTTCTTGTTGATAGCAAGCTGGTTTATGATACTCTGGAAGGGATTATAGAAAAAGCGGCCTTTCCTAGTTGTGAGTATTTTTTGGATAATTTTTTTGACCCTTTTATTATTTAGGTTTTATAATTGAACTAGTTTACGGTTTTTGAGGTATTGATGTTTTTTTATTTTGTGCTATTGATTGCTTGGTTTTTGCTTTTCCGCATTTGGGATATGATTGGATTAGTAGTTGCAAATATGATTGTGGTAATTGTGGTGCTTAAGGTAGAAACCATGCCTCAGAGATATTTTAAGATGTTTTGATCTTTCTGAAGGATGGATTTAATGAATATAATTGTGTGTGTCTATATGTGTGAAATATAGATATCCGTCGTGGTATTTGAAAAGAGGAAGTGAATAGAGCTGAATCTTCATATGATTTGATTTTGTTTCCGTGTATATGTACATGCCAAATCTTTAGTAATTTTCTTGTCTTTGAATATGTGTTCACATATTAGTTTTCCTCTTACATTACATTGTGGAACTTCCTTGAAGAAATAACTAATATTATGCTTCTATTTCTACTCGGGAAAATAAACTTCTTGCTTTCTTGAGAACCACTATGATTCTTGACTGCCATTCTTCTTTTCCTTTTTTATTCCCTAAAGATACATTCTGATAATAGTTTTATTTTCAACTTTATAGATTACTAAATAGACATTATTGTGGTTTTTCTTTCTTTCCATTGGGCTTCCTCATCCCTGAGTGACCTCAATGTGAGAGATTGAAATTTTGGGTCAACCTGAGTTCTGGTATGACCAAGAAATGGTAGTATTAAGTGAAGTGTAATTTACCAACTTTATAAGTGCCAAAAATTTCTGAATTTTTATGCTTCAATTATAATAGGGTTTGATGTTTATTGCCTAGATTTTGGTTGGATAAGCCTTTAAAAGAAAAAACATATCCTCTGCCCTGCTAATTTGTTACATGGATTCTCCTTTATCTGCATGCTTCGGGACTGGTTATTTCATTTTTATTATGGTACATACATAAGCAGAAGTATAATCATGTTATATGGCTTTTCTACAGATGCTGAATTCAGAAACACAGGACTGGAAAGGTCTCAAAAATTGGCAATAGATTTGGAGTGGTTCAAAGAGCAAGGATATGCCATCCCTGAACCTTCTTCTCCTGGCATTACATATGCACAGTACCTGAAGGAATTATCTGAAAAGGATCCTCAAGCATTTATTTGCCACTTCTACAATATATATTTCGCACACTCAGCTGGTGGTCGAATGATTGGGAAAAGGGTATTGGCATTAAAATGTTCTTTTGGATTATTGGATTTTCAAAACCATTGTAAATGCCTTTTCTTTCTTCCCTTCTGGTGGTGTCTTGCGTTCTATAGTTTTGCATTATTCATTCTGTACACATCTGCGTCCTTGTCATTTAGGAAACTTGAAGTTTCTCCTTTGCAGCAAGCTTAACTTCTATAATCTCCTAATTTCCTTGATATTGCGTCAACATTAGGTATTCTTACTAAAACATGCTGTTTTTCCTTCTAAACTAGGTTGCAGAGAAAATACTCAATAAGAAGGACTTGGAATTCTATAAATGGGATGGTGACCTCTCCCAATTGTTGCAAAATGTCAGAGATAAACTGAACAAAGTTGCTGAGGTAATTTGCTATTCTGTTGAGAAAATTCTCTTTATCTGCCTTATTTTTCTTTTTATTCAATGTTCTATGGTCTCCAGCTAAAATTTTTATATACTAATCGAGTTGTTTTTCCCATACTGTTTGTTAAATCTGATAAGATTCAAACCTTTATATGGATTATCAATATGGTAACTGACATACTGTTCATATGGGTGATTCTCAGAGCTGGACTAGAGAAGAGAAGAATCATTGTCTGGAAGAAACTGAAAAATCATTCAAGCATTCAGGGGATATACTTCGTTTAATATTGTCATGATTTATGTACTTAGTGACCTTGTGCAGTAATGGCGCAAGCCTCGACATTCGGGTTGATATTTAAAAGCATTTACTTTTGTAATTTTTATGAGGCCATGGAATTACTGTTGTTGTACTTGTGCATGCGCAGAACTCTTGATTAATGGTGTGAAGAATTTTTATGTTTCTGTGCTATTGATTTTGCCACTACATCTATCAAACCAATATCATTCTTTTGTCTCAAGGCCTCTTAATGGATATTTAAGGCCGGGGCGGATGTTCCTGAGTTTGATGTTTGGACGGGTTCTACAACACTGAACAAGTAATGAACTGGATTGTTGAAACAGAGGCTACCAAATGTTGAAGATTATACGCATGATTTACGGCTATTTCGCTATTTCGCTTTGATACAACGTGGAAGTGAATGTGGGACCTAACATGCAAAATCAAACCTTTTTAATGACGACTCTTGACACCTCGTTTCTGTTCATTTTGAAAAGAAGATTTTCGGCTCCATGCTTGGTTATTTCACATAGTATCATGGAAATGCGAGTCCTGGGCCTTTCACTATGCGTTGGGATTGTTAGCAGAAAAAACATTTACAATGGGAATTTGCAAAATTGCATGGTGCTGTAAATTGTTTTGCAGTTGCTGGTGTATGTAGGTACAACTTTTGGTTCAGTCTATTTTTAGATAACAC
>JAWDEX010000018.1:8739903-8758598 GCA_035221805.1 Trichilia hirta | reverse complement strand
AAAAATAAAATAAAATATTTAAAATTTAAGTTATAAAATGAAAATAAATTCATAATTTTTATAAATATGAAATAAAATATTTTATATTTAATTTTTTAAATTAATATATATTTTTATTATAATAAATTATAAATTAAAATATTAAAATTATAATTAAATTTAAATATTTTTTAATTTAAAATTTTAAAAATAAAAATAATAAAATTAAAGAACTTATATAATAAAATATTTTATTTTATTTTTTAGTAAAAAGTATTTAATATTTTAAAAAATTATAAAAAAAAAAAAAATTTATTTTAAACATACTGATAGTGAATTTTATCATTTTGAGAAATGATAGGGGAAAAATTTATCGTTTACCCTATTTAATTGTCATAAGCTAAATTTCTTAAGTATAAAATTGAAATTTCTTTAGATTAGGCATCCAAGTTTGCTTTCCAAAAAAAAAGATCTTTAAATTTCTAATACTTATTCTAAGTGACGATGGGACTGTATTACGATGTGTGCGCTTTAATGAACTCGCTTAATGATATGATTCTGCGACTCTTCGACTAGGTATAAAAAAAATGGACATTCATTTATTTGTTTATTTAATGTTGTAGCCACGTGGTATATATCTAAAAGTGGATTGAGAAGGCAAACTCAATCTGAATTTACCATAGCGTCTGGATAAAATGGCGAAAGTAATGTCATTCTCTCTGATCCTTCTTCTCCCTCATCATCTCCCAAGTTAGATCTATCAAACCAACAAAAATCCAATCATTCAAACTCCAAACAAAACAGTATGTCTCTCCTATTCAACATATAGAGATTTGAATTATAATTCTACAATAAAAAACATGCGGGTTTGACTTTGTTTATCCTCAAGATCAATTCAACATGACCAGGAAGCTGCAAAGAGCTGCATCTATACTCTGATCATAAAGACCAGCTATTCTTCGACGACTTACACCAGAGACAAAATCAGTATCGCGTTCGGTGATGATTACGGGATGAGGTTCGTATTGTAATATTTGCATCCATCTAAATACTAAAATAACATTTTGTTTCAAAAATTCCCTTATTTTTAATATTTCATGCTATCAGTTTTTAATCAACTGTTTTCAGGATTTGTCTTCATTTTATAATTGGATCATGGCAACATCATGCTCATTAATTAATTCAGATTAAGATCCACGTGGCAGATAGAGTCAGAGATGGCAACCGGCTCGGCACTGCCCATAAAAATGAGGCTCCGACGGGCTAATGTGTCCGGCAGTTCAAGCAAACATACTAATCATGCCGAGTTTGCAGACTTCAAATTTATTATTTTAATAATAATAATTTTATATTTAAAAATTATAAGTTAAATAATTAGTTTAAATTATTTAAAATTGATGAAAAATAATGAAAATTTTATTAAATTTAAAATCATAATACACAAAATAAAATAAGTTAAAAATAATAATATTTTTAATAAATTAAATTAAAATCTTGAAATTTAAATGATAATTAATAACAATATGTTTATAATTTATAAGTCATAATTATAAATAACTAAAGTTTAATTTGTTGAAAAGTAAATAAATTATGACAATTAATTATATTTTGATTATAATTTATATTTTATAAGTGTAATTTAAATGATTAATTTGATATTATAATAAATAATTATATTAATTATTGATTAATATTAATCAAATGTAAAATTATTAAAAAGTAATATGAGATGATTAATTATGCTTAATTATAAATAAAATAATATTAAAATAATAATTATTTAAGTAAATTTGCGAAAACTTATTTTACAGTTTAAATATTATATAATAATTAAATAATATATTAATTTTATTAATGATTTATATAAATATTATTTTTATTAATTAATTAAAAATAAAATATAATAATTTAATGTAACTGGCTCGGGCTGACATTGTTCACATTACAGGCCTGTGTCGATTTGCCGACTTAGAATAATGCAGCAAAGTTTTAGTGGGTTATTAGGCACGCATAATTAAAATAAAAACATAAATATAACTCAGGAAAGCAGCGCCGTGGATAGAAAGCCTGTTTCCTAAGCAGAAAGTCGTAGAATTGGCAGAGAGAGCTTTTGACTTTTCGTTTGGAGAGGCACCGAGATATCCAATTACATCAGAAATTTTCATATTATCCTTTATGGGAGGTAACGTGCGATTTTACATCTCTGTAGCAAAATGTACTAACACTAAGAAAATAGGAACATGTCGTATGCAGTCATTCAAGGCCACAAAACTGAAGTGCAAAATGTAATTGAACACGCAGTAGAACGAGTTTGAGAAAACAAACAGAACAGCATCAGAACTTTTCGTTTTTTCCCTTCTGGGAGGGAACATGAGTAACCCAATTCTAATTTAGGGATACAAGTATATCTTGGTGAGGCAACGAGTTTGAGAGAGAAAGAGAGAGAGAGAGAGAGAGAGAGAGAGAGAGAAAGAAAGAACGAACATCAGAATTTTTCATTTTATCCTTTCTGGGAGGGAACACGTGCAATTTTACATCTCTGTAGCAAAATGTACTAACACTTCTCGAAGAACAGGGACATGTCCAAGAATGCAGCCATTCAAGACCACAAAACTAAACTGAAAAATGTAATTGAACGAGTAGTAGAACTGTGGGCAGTATAATTGACCCAAGACTCATTTTGCTTATTGAGTTTTACTCATCAACTGTGCTCATAAATCCACCAACAAAGCCAGCTCCATTACAATTTCCACACAGGATCTCTCTTTTAACCCCGCAAGAAAACGTATATTTAATAATATCAAATGGTAGTTGAAATGAGAGAAAGATATAACATAGCACTCATAAAGGCCGCATAAGAAGCCCGTTTCTGATAGGGACTCGGAACAAGAAGATTGGCGCAAAACATAGACATTGCAAATTGGCAGATCACTTTACTCATTAAATGACTTGATAATATTGTGAATGTATGAGACAGCTTTGAAGGCAAATATATCCTGGAGCAGTCTTCAGCAGTGCATATAAAATAATGGGATAAATGTATAAAAGGCATGCAGCTGCCACAAAATAATTTCCAGGTTTTGTATCTTGGAAAGAAAACCTTCCTGCTCGACAAGTTTCAACCACATACCAATTTTTGCATCTAAGGTGATCAATGCAGTTAAATGGGGCAATGTCGTGACACAGTAAAGTGCGTGTATGACAAGGGATAAACAAGGCATAAACAACACCTAGTTCTTCTTGTTTTTACCAATTAACTTATTTTTAGAGAACATGGACAGAAAAAGAAGATAATGAATGTGAAAGAACTGAACAGTAATAAGTCCACATTTTGCAGGGCATTAATACCACAATTCATTCCTGGTTGCAGTGCTGATAGATTGCCGCGATCATGCAAACCAGAGAGCAATGTCAAGGTTTAAAACATTTATAGTTCAGAAGGAAGAAAGGATGGATGGATTAAATCATTAAAAAATTTGACAAATCGGGCTTCTTCTTCGAGGGGTAATGTGAAAATCATGATGATGGCAATAAATCTTGTGGCATTACTTAACACTGGTCAACACTCAATATGTAGCACAGCAACAGGAAAGAAAGAAAAATCTGTTTTATATGCATACCTGCAAAGCCAACATAACCCACCAGCTTTAAACTGTCCATTGAAGTGATCAACAGAGTTAACACCAGAGCCTTTGCATTGAGAACATTGTTTGGCACCTGGTACTCATATAAGTAGATCAAAACCTCTAGAAGCTATACTCACATGTTAGTAACTCCAAAAGATCATCAATATTATTGGCTAGGTGCGCATAGAGCCCATTGCCCTGTCCACAAGACTTAGTATGGGAAGTTTTGTATCATTCCACAGACAGATAAAAGGGAACAAAGAAAAAGCATCACTGACCACTTTTACAAATGACACAATCTCAGGGTCATAGAGCATGGATCAACCTTTTCAGAAAAAAAAGGGGTCCCAAACATTAAGATAACTCTTGTAAACTACATGAGCAATATTTTCCTTACCATTTCCATCACAATCAGCACATATTAGGCTACTACGTTTAGTGCTGTGATCACCATCTGCAGTCTATATAACCAAAATAAATGTGAACTTGCAGGCAAATAATTATAATGGGAAATAAGTGAAATTTAAACCAATACACTCCACATTTTCCGTATCTTTGGGGCCAAATTTTGGTTGTTCGCAATAGAGCACAAGATTTCACTACTCATTTATTCTATTAGCTAAATTCATTTTTTGAGCAACCAAAGCATGCATGCAAATTTCAATCTACATTTAGACTTCCCATGGTATTGTAGCACTTTTAACCATAACAATACACTCCTCTTCTGCACCGAAGTATTATACTTGAAGATGCATTAACTTCCCGTTCAAGCTATGATGGCATCAACACCAGACCTTTCCAACATTTTAGTGCACTAAAATGGGCACCGCATAAGCAAAAGCATACAAACAATTTCAGTCACAGAAAGCAACAATAATTTTTTATGGCGTCTCTCAGGGCATTACTCATAATTTCACACGAGATTTATTATCACACAAGTAAGAAACCACTCCCCTGATCCTTCGAATTCTAATTTGAAATCACTGGAAAGGGCTTTTGGCCATTAGTGGAATTGTTGAAGTTTTAAACCTCAGCTTATTTCTAAAAGTAATTAAGTTCCAAATGTGTTGGAAATTAAGCATCTTCTAAGCGATTGCAAATTAAAGTCGGGCTAAGATGTATAAACGCAGCATCGCTTAATAAATGGGGAGAAATTCTAACCTTAGCCTCCAATTTGACAGTTCTTGAGTTAAGAAAAACTTCATTTACTCTATTAACCTTTCGAACAACCGACTTGTCAATAGCTATTATTCCTAACATACCCAGAAAAAGAAAGATGAAATACTCATCACAGAACATGGAATCAAGAAATAATTAAATACAGCTATTCATTTAATATATGTACGTGTTCAGAAACACAAATAAACATACCTGGTTTGCTTAGAGATTTTAAGGAACAAACAGGTGCGAAATATAGGGAGTTTGACATTCCTTAGAGAGTTTCAGTTCGAGTTTTTTGTTTAACTGAAGAGGGTGTACGCGTTTCAGTGGTGGCGGTAAACAGGCAATCAAAACAGTTCAACTTATCTGCAGATAAGGCAGGCTCGCTACACAGAGACAAAGGGACTATATGTTTTTTAAATTACGAAAATGTCCTCATTCACGAAGCCAGTTACAAGGATGTCGTTACAAGTATTTACGTCAATTTACATCAAATCGCTGCAAAAAACTGAGAAATAGTTTTGAAAAAAAAAGAAAATGGCTAGCGATATCTCATCAACTTCGATCTTCCTCCCTTCACCAAGTAAGCCTTCTAGATTTTCCTAATCAACAAAATTTTGAATTTTTCAATTTTCTAGTTCTATTATGTTCTTAAGGTGTTTTGTTCTCGTTTAGTACCTTTCTTGTAACCATATTTTGCATTCTAAGCTTCGTTGAGACAAATAGTTTTTACTGTACTGTTAACTATACCTGGTCTTCAATTGTCAATTGAATGTTCATGGGATTAGCTATTTGCTTATTTTAAACAGAGAGAGAAGGATTTAGTTATGGGAAGAATTAAGCTTATTTTATGGCAAACTGATTCGTGATCAAAGGTTTTTGAGAAGGGACATTAGTAGCATCCGCGAAGGTAGTTCTGTTGTCACCTCAATGGTTTATAGTACTCTAACCCTTACCATATTTGTTTCCAAAATTAGTAAGCTACAGCAATAGGAAAATGATTACACAAAACTTATGGTGAACCATTGTTACAGGATATAAGAATTTTTCTTTAATATGGTTTGAAAAGTTAGGTAGGTACTCAGAAAACTTGGTCAACGTGTTTCAACATGGTTTTATTATTATGCAGTGTTATTCTTGTTTATCGATGATTATTTTCATGCTTGGCTGCTTGGGAGGAAAGTCAAGGAAAGAGAGGCTGTGATTCCGGGCCCAGATTATCAAATCCCAATTGTACTTCTTGGTTGGTGATGATTGATTCACTCTTTTTATTAAGTGCTTACTCTAAGAAATGAAGCTTACAATTATGTGTCATAGAGAGCTTTGGCTGATATTGAAATACGGTTGATTGCACAAGCACAAGCCATTTCCAGTTTCAAAATTAAGACTGCTATAGTTCTTGAAAGATCTTCAATGTTTACTTTTATATTGAAAATTGTAGATGCTCTAGTAGCTAGCTCCTTTATCAGGTTTATATAATCCAATTGCTTTTTGGTATATGGGCAATTTCCCCTTTTGATTGTGCAGGCTTAAATTTTGGATTTTCTCACTAGTTATTTTTGGGTCAATAACTAGTGTTATCTTACGGCTAAATTTTATCAAACAATCATCTCCTCAATCATTATTGACTTGCAATAAACTGTCAGACCTTGATCATAACATGCGCCTTAATCATTTTTCTTTGTATTTCACTTGAATTTATTTATGGGTAAATTACAATTTATGATGTTTAAATGATAATAAATCAGGTTTAGCTGGTGGGTTAGCTTATACCAATAATCTGTTAGCATCTGCTCCGGTTGGCTTCCTTCCGTTACTTCTGCTCTTCCAAGTAATTATAACTAGATATAGACCGTAAGAAGCAGAACTGAAAAATCTAGCTGTGACTGTACCTAATAGGTCATCACAGTAAGTTCTTTTGTACCATTTTTCACATACAAAAAATATAAGAAGTCATTGAGGTGACAGATATTCCGTTCCTATGATAAATATGAATAAAAATCAATCTTTGTGTGAAGAATTAAATAAACCTTGTTGCCCCTTTCTATTGTGTCTATCGTATTGTTTTCTTGTTACTTTCTCCTTGCAATTGGATCCAGCAAACAATTGCTTCCATATTCCAGATTACGAGAGTGAGATTTGTGTTCAACGACGAGGCTCTGGTCAGTTCGTTCAATTTTCAAACAACAATTGTATCTTATGTGCACTAGATTAGCTGATGGTGTGATTTTTGTTGCCCAAACTTCCTGATATGAGTATTTAGTCTTTTAAGTGATATATTCTGTTGGTTTGGCTGTTCATAATGTTCAGTTTGTTTTGCATTGGATACTGTGATTACTTTATTTTAATATAATCACTTTTGATATTTTCTGTGGATGGATGTGTCTGGGAGACAAGCATAGAGAGTTGGAATTCTTAAGCTTGATTGAACTTCCTCCTGCGTCCCATATAGATTTTTTCTTTTCGACTGCACATTTCAGCAACCCCTAAAATATTCTTTATCTTTATATGATATCTGTGGTTGTAGGAGGTCAAAGTAGGAGAGGAACTTAAAGAGTCGGGTAAAATTGTATTTGTGGGTGGAAAAAACTTTTGGAAGCAAGTACTCTATTGCCTCCAACAGCATTTCAAAAAGTGTGACCTAGTAACCTAATTATTTTACCTCTGATGTTCCACTTTTGTGAATTGGTGGCCAAATTTCCCTATTCTTGTGTATTTTAAAGAGAGACAAACAAAGCTGGAAGGCCAAGCTCACTTCTTCCCAGTAATCTTTGTAAGTTATCAATTATCTATAGATGCATACTTTCTGAAGTGTCTAACTGAATCTCCACATACAGTTTAAACTAATCTGGTCTCCAAATTATGACTTTGGTAATAAACCTAGACAATTCCACGATGAAACCTGTGATTTGTGCGGTTCTCTTACTGTAAATAGGATGGCAAACAACTATATGATGTTATGGTGGAGAGAGCTGGTCCTTCAAAAAATAGTGGGCCAAAATAATCTTACTGATTTGGCATGTTACGACACTTGAATTGCTAGTTATGACAGAGTGGTAAAAGCATCTGTTACTATCTTTACATGCATGTTTCTGGTTGGCAAAGATCACCGTTAATATGCAAAGTTTCATGCTCTTTTTTCTTCTCTCTTACAAATTCTATTTACCTTTCCTTGCAGGGTCACAAATGTTGGGACTTCACATTTGAAAGCTACATTGATCTACATACATTTGGCTCTAGACTGAGCTCTGAAAAATCAGATTTGTGATTACAATATTACTCTATCATAGTTCGGATGTAACCATCTCAGCTCTTTGAAACATTGACGGACAATCATTTTTGTTAACCAACAGAAACACTTTTTTGGGTTAGGTTCTGTTGGGAAAATTTTGTTGTCTGTGCTTGCTTAGTCTGGCTGTTTATTCAGGTGATTAAAGGTATAAAACTTATGTTGGTGCTAACTGCCAACGTGGCTTACGTCCGAGGAGTTTGCAGTCAATCTGCTTTTCCGATAGAAAACGCAATAACTTTAGGAAGATAGCGTCACTTCCCGAACAACAATTTCAGTCGTCCTTCCTTCATCCCAAACAAGGAAAAACCTGATAATGTTTTCAGGCAATTATGCACATTATCATCGTTTTAAACCAAATTACATTCACTGTTAACATTCTGCACCATACTTATCCCACGTTTAACTTTCCACAGAAATGTCACGCTGGGGCTACTTTTAAAACGATAAGCGGTAACGATAAAGGTCTGCAACAAATTGAGGCCAAGAATTCTTGAGCATCCAAATTATTAAAGCGAGGGGAAAATCTAATAAAACATCACTGTTTTCAGTACAAAATCTATTAAAACAATGTATTATTACAGTCAAACTAAGGGGAAAAATAAGTAAACGATGATAGAAAGCTGCATGCTTGAAAAAACTACCAGCTTAGAAGATGACCAACTAACAATTTTCATAGGCAACTAAACAAAAATTGGACTCAATCCTGGTATTCCCTCCACTTGAATTAAAATCTTCTCTCGATTCAGTTGCTCTGAGCAGTTTGCCGAGGTATAAATGTATACAGATGTGCTGTTACAGACTGACAAAATTTCATTTTAAAAAAGAATAAAAATATTCACCTGTTGTCATTGACTGGCCACTTTTTTTCAGAACATGATGATGCAGACATGTAAATTAACAGATGCATTTACACTCTCCTTATGGCAAAATATGAAACCATGATCAATCTTTGCTGCAATGCGCATCAGTACCGTGTTGTGTGCAATGATGATAGCCAACACTATGAAGAAATTCCCGGATCTCTTTGACACTGCTGTTGCTGGCTTGCAACAGACGTTCATCTTCCTCATAGATTAGGTAGGGAGCTTCACCTTTCTTTCTTAATAGTAACTTTGAGGCTCCCTTCAACACATGATATTCCCAACCCTGAACATCTATTTTCAGCAGAAGCACAGATTCTGACTCTGGGATTACTTTGTCCAGGGGGATGGACCTCACTTGAAGTGCAATTTGTTCATTAGACTTGAAAGCCAACTTTGCACCTACTGCTGAAACAGCACTATTGTCGAGACGACCAACCAACTGGCACAAGAAAGAAGGTTGAATAAAATCAAGCTCATTATAATGACCATTCAGGGAAATGTGGCGTGAATTACCACCACCATCAGAAAACATTCACCATGAATCCAAGCATATAACATAAATACCAAACTCCACAAGGAGCTTTCTTCAAGAAGAAATACTAAAATCAATCTTAAGCTACATTTAAGTCACACCAACATGTGGAAAAACACATTAACTAGATTCAAGATTGTCCAACACCCTGATAACCATCAGAAGCTATGGCATGCTTCTAGGCAACCTCTGCAGCAGATTCATATTAAATTCAGCTTCAAATGGAAAACAGAAAAACTACTGGGCTTGAACACCATGAGCTTCCTCTATGTTTACCTTAACCATAAACAATCCCACACACCTGATCAGATACATCACCTCCAACCTCAGACTTCTTTTTTTTTTTTTTTTTTTTTATTTGAGAAAATTCGCATGCCATATTCCCTCATAATTTAAGAGATGGCAGCTCGTGATGATAAATCTACTGGATCAAATATTCTGGTAAGCTAAAACTTGAACATAATAACCTACTAAAGACTTCAACATAATTACTACCATCCAACAGTTCAAGTTTCTATACTATTAAATATCATGTACAGGTTACAGACAACTTCATGTAAATTTCTCAAAACTCAAAACGTCAAATAATTTGCATAAACACTAAACACTCAGCAATCAACAAATAAAAATAAATTGTAAGAAAAAAGGAATTATCGCCTACCTTATGAAAAGTAATATTTCCAACCCGATCAGATACGGCAGCCTCAAAAACAGTAACCAAATCCCCAACTCTGTTGAACCAGATTCCATCACAAATCCGTTGCAAGTTCTCAAATACAGGCTCGAAACTCAACACTCTGTAGCCCATAACGGCGGCAGCAAAAGTGGCCATACCTACATTAGCTCCGACATCAATAATTAGCCCACTTTTATCTTCATTTTTCATTTTCTCTAAAATCTCCTGAATTTTCACCGAAATATCGGGCTTTCTAAAAGGCTTCCCCTTTAAAAGCCTGACAATATTTTTATGGGGCTTCTCCGGCAAGGTTCCAAGATCTGAAAGAGAGTATATGAATGGGTATTTAACGTTTTCGACTACATTGGCAATTATTGGGTAAGATTGGGGACATTTTAGACAGTTGAAAGCGGTGATTGAAGGGGACTGAAATTTAGTTGTGACAGATACATAAAGATTAGGGTTTCGGTTGGGATTGCCCGAGTAAGTGCTGAAATAGAATAAGAAGACAATTAGACAAGATGATACGAGCAAGAGGAAAATTTTGAGAGAGAGTTTCGGTTGTTTGGAATCTCTCTTCCAGGCATTTGCCATGGAAAATGAAAATAAGCTAAGCAATTCCCCAAGAAAAGCTGATGTTTTACGGGAAAATTTTGTATTAGATCTACGTGTGGAGAGTCAAAAGACAGTATTATGTTGCAACTGACGGTGCTACTCTGTGAAAACTTCATCGCGGTGTCCGGTTACATTATTGCGTTTGTTCTATTAAAAGGCGCCACGTATGAGAAATGAGGATACTATAGTCATTTAATTAGTTTTCTGGTGCAACATAAATCCATTACAAATCCCTGAAACGACTAAATCACCACACTTGAATATTAATTTATTATTTTGTTATAATTTAAAGATTGAATTGTTATTACCCTAATTTTTAATATCTATAAAAAAATTCAAATCACAAAGGACTATTAAAAACTATAATTTTTTTCTTTTACTTCAAAAAATAAAGCATTAATTACTAAAAGTATCATTTAACACAATTTTTAATTTATCAAAATTAAAAAGAAAAAATCAATTGAAAAAATTGACAAAATGAAATTCCACCACTTACTACTGCCATCAAATTTTTAATATTAATGGAATTGGCATGCAGTGTCGTGCCAATCTTTTAAAATTCGAATCATGCTGTATAAGCCCGTTGTCTTGAAAATTGAGCCCATATAAATTTATATGTTGTGCTAGCCATCACAGAAATTCTTTTGTTTATACGACAACCCTATATTGTACAAAGCGCCAAATTAATAATTCGAAATTTTCCATTAGAGATTATGCGCACACCACCTTCAGCACCCAATGAAAATAATATGCACAAAAATATTTACAAAGCGTCAGATTTATTACAACAATAATTTTGTGGTTACAGAATCGATCCTCCTCTCTTCTTGAATCTTTTGAATGTTTGGATGAAATGTAAATATTTATGAACACAAGTGTAACCAACAATTTTGGTTGCTTAGAGACAGTAGTCGCATGGTGCAAAATATCGTTTGACTCTTACTGTGTTAAATGTACATTTGGTTTACATATACAAAATCAACTATAGACTTTACTTATCTAAAAGGAATACCTCAGTTACTATGTTAGCCATGCTCACACAATACTTAAGATTTGGTCTTTATTTTGCTCGAGTTCAAAATTATGTACAATATGCACGCCAGCCCTTATACATATTTTTTGCCAATATTTTGGAATATTTTTAAGAATAATCACATTTTTTTATTTTATTTTAAAATTAAGTACTATAAAAAAATCTTTTCAAGTTAAATCAAACATCTTTTGTTTAGACAATAAATAATATTCCACAAAAAAAGAAAATAAAAATTTGTATCTTTCTTTTCTTTTAAATAAAAATGACTAAGTTAAAAAATAGATTCATTTTCAAACTTACATAATTCAAAAGTATAAAGATACCGTTAAAAAATTTCTTCACATTTTAACTATTTTTTATTTTCGAGTTAAATAATTCAAAAGTAAAAATCAAATACACTTCTCTACTTTTAAACTTATTCAGTATAAAATTACATTTTTTTCACTTTCAAACTGAATAAATTCAAAAATTGAGAACAAATATGTATCTTTACTTTCAAATGAAATTAAATAAATTCAAAAGAGAACTAAGTTTGAAATAAATTCACTTTTTAAACTCATTCATTTTCATTTAAAAGTAAAAGGACTTAAATTTAATTTAGTCTATCACAAGTATTATTGTCCAAATAAAAGATATTTAATTTAATTTTAAAACTAAAATAAAAAATGTTATTATTCTTAAAAATATCCCAATCTTTCTCATGCCCATCTTCCGTATATCAATTGTTGCCTTGTTTGAACAAACTGACAAGCTATGGGATGACTCAGCCTTAATTGTTTAACACTAGCCTAGTATGTATTACCATTTTATTGTTTGAATCTCTAAACTCTTACTATTTTACTGAAATTTTATTAAATATTTAGGGGAAGTTTTAATTATTACCTTGATAAAAAAAAAAAAAAATTAATCCATCCACAAATTGCCCATTAAACTTCACGCTTAAATTCAAATCCATATAGTGTTTTACGCCACAGTAATGAATTTTTTTGCCGTACAAGGTGTCAGGGCACCAGAAACATTACAACCCTTCATATTTCTAAAGACAAATCCAGCGTAATATTGCTCTTCGCGAGAAAATGGTGTTTAGCTCAAATGCAGCATGAGCAATGGATGACGCAGCCGAACATCTGACTCGGGCTATAGTAGATAACTACAAGAGGGCATCCATCGGTGGCAGATTGCAGGTAGCAAGTCTACTGGTCTAGATTAGCCACAAGACCAAACAAAAACTTATGGGTCAAAACAATATAACCTATATAAACACAAAAATGATGAATACAAATATATTATTTATTACAAAGGGATGGATCATAATGTACAAACATGAAAATGGGTCAGGAACAGCACTGCTGACTTAATTCTAGGGGGAGCATGTATGGCTCTACACTACACTATTTTCACCGCTTCCACATTTCATAAAGCCAACTTCTGCATCGTGATTTCTTTAAGAGAAGTAATTAATCTGCGAAACACCTTTAGGTTGTGGCCAATCTTATCCTGAGAAAAACAAAGATTAAAGGACAATCAATTATTTGACTAAATCCAATAGCCTTCTAAATAATTGGAGCCACCACACAGAAATCCTCAGGTGCAACCATTTAACTTGCAGATCCATAGTCCAGTTAAAAGGTTACAATTGAAACTAGGAATGACAATGACAGTACAGTAAGCTAAAAAAATCAGGGAAGTAGCATACCTCGCTAAGTAACTCAAGACGTTCCAATATTGGAATTAACGTTCCACACAGCAAACCTATGTCCTGTCCCAAGTCAGCCCCACAACCTACTGCTCTTGTAGTATCACTGGTATTGGATACAATAGAGCTGCATGGAAGAAGATGAAGGAAAACAAGGACAAGAATAACAATCAGTATGTGCGACAATACAGCATCAAGCTACAGTTACTTCGCTAATGAGCCTGAATTTCATAAATCAAGAAAAATCAAAAGCATCATACATTAAAGGTCAGAGTTTAAACCCATGAACGTATAATAGGAGACCCCACAGCAGGGGGATAATGTAAGGTTGGAGAGGAAGTGAACCTGTCCTGAAAATGGATGAGAATGATATTCAGTATGTGCTCCACAAGAGGAAGTAACAAGGTAATTAGCTGATCTCTATTGCCAGCAACCTGGCACATTTCTACCATTGCAACATATCTCCTGTAAAATAACAAGAAAATATTAACTGGTATATGCTAATGTCAATAGTGAGGCAAATCTCTGCAAAAACCAAGCATTTATTCATTGACTTTTAATTTCAAGGTGACAAGCAATCATAAAAAGGCACTGGTGGTCTTTCTTTACCATCAAACTATCTGTTACAATATTAAGAAATTAATGCATACCTCGTATGATGTTTCATGATGTTTCAAAAGTTCTTAATTTGTAAATAAACAGATAGAATAACTTGGTTGTGACAGAATAATAACCGAATACTTAGCACAAAGCCATCTATGCTCTTCCAAGCAATCTCAATCACTGGCAGCATAATTCTCATCAACCTATAAATTACTTAACTTCAGAGGCATCTATACTACTCTGAGCAATTGCAATCAATTACGGCATAAATTTCATCAACCTATAGTCCACCTCAAAATTTCAACCAAGTACTCTATCCAATTAAAAATTATGTAGCACTTAAAAATTTGAAAAAACAAGCTAAATCACAAATGGCGGAGTAACCTCTTGGTCCTGATTCTGTCACATAAGTATTCCTGGAATGTTGTACCCTATAAACTTGTCTGTCAAATTAAGTTTAGTGCAACAAGCTAGAACCTAGGGTTATGACATACATAGCAGACCAATCTTCTTTCTTGTAGTAACTTTCTCCTTAACTCGTCAACCAAGGACAGATAATGGGGAGAAGGGTAAAGTTAAAGCGGACAGTGTGGCAGTGGATGGCTGGGAGCTCACTTCCTGTCCAACAGTCAGTAAAGTATAGCATCTGTCCATTTCCAGGATATCTAAGGGGATACAGCCCCAGGGGAACATCTCGGTGATTGGGAAACACCCCACTTTCAGTGGATGTGTCAGTCTTAAAAAGGGTAGTGTACCTTCAAAAAGTAAAAACCGTTTCAATGCCTTTTCTCGTACACTAGCATCCGCTTTTATCAATTTGAAAAAAGTCAGCTATCTAAAAAATAGTTCTATGACCTTTTTTGTTCATTAAAATATCATTAAGCAACATATTGTAAATTTTAAAATTAATGAACTGAAACTGAAACTCTGGAAGTGCTATTGATAGGACTTCTCTCCAGCTCTGCTTCACTGCCTAGTGGGGGATTATTAAGACGGGGTTTAGAGTAGCTGGAAAATCAACTTCACTAGTCCAGTTTGAAGTTACCGGCGGACTTGAGTTAAAACCTTTTCTTGATTTATATTTGAAGGGAAGGGGATCAAAGAATAAGGACAGAATTACAGTACATTAGTTCCTCGTAAAATACTGCATCCCAACCACCACCACTGCCACCAAACAAGAAAAGGAAAAAGTAAAGCCAAATGAATACCTCTTCTGTATGTCGTCAGATGATGAAGCATAATCTTGTCTCACACACATATTGATAACTTCATCAACCTCCTGCCTTGATAGTTCATTTATGTCGCGAATCTGCAAAGCATTATCGTAAGTACTACTTATACCTCAGTATAATAACATAGACAACAAAACTAAAAGGATTTCTTTTGCAATCCTATAAAACCTTATTAAGCAGTAAGGATTTTTCTTCGGCTGCTCTTTCAAGAACTGTTGTTACAGAATTAAGAAGAGAACCAAGCGAAGCCAATGTGGGCTGCTGCAAACCAGAACGAGCATTATAATTGCCTGGACAGTCTGAAACCTGCAACAACGTACAAAGGCCAGACGATGAGTACCTACATAATTGCAAGCTCATCTAAATGATTCACCATTTCAGCTTTGGTATACCTACCTGCAACCTAAGAGATTTCTTTGTGACCAAAAAGTATAAATATGAGCTCAAACTAAAGCATAAGCGGAAGGTGTTGAGCTCTGACTTCCTCTGCTTCTGATCATTCATCAGAAAGAAAATAAGTAAATTATACTTGTGTCTACAGAAAAAGTATAGTTATGCTTGAATAGGCATGAGCATACCTCAAGAGATTGTATTGATCGGGAAAAAGTTGAATTCTCCAAATCATTTGAGAAAAAACCACGCATCATGCCAAAAAGGCCTTGCACAAAACCATATTCATCATTTTCTTCATAGGGCCAAACCTATAAATAAAAAAGTGGCTCCGTATAAGAAAGGAACTTCTAAAAAGTTGAAGGAAAGCTAGCAAACAAAGAAATAGCAGAATAGGTTAAGAAACAAATGAAAAAGTTAAGCTTTGTTCAATATTATTTTCTAAGATTATTCTCATTTTCATTTAAGAAAAATGTGTTCAGTTAGTGTTTTGAAAAAGTTTTATTCAATAAAACACCTAAAATAGGTTCCACTTTTTAGTCATGAAGTACTTTTTACCCTTTTTAGTGTTTTCCTTAAGTAATAAATATCCATTACTTGGACCTTTGATATTCTTTTATTTGATAATATTTACTTAAAACTATATATCTAAAATAATATTGAGAATAATATGGTATACTACTTTTATTTTCTTTCATTTTGTATAATTAACAGTAGTGAAGTTAAGATGATTTTTCCAAAATGTTAGAAAAAGTTACTAGTAAGCACTCGTATAATGTATTATAGCCGGCAAAACAAATTACTGAAAATCAATAATTCAAAATATTGGTACCAGATGCATTTTACATTTCTCATTTTCATAATACAAGTCCAAAAAAAGATATAAGACCATTTTTTAACTTCGAGAACATCAAAGCAAATATACCACTTTTATTTTACACCAATTGAAAACCAACACCAAATGGCCTCTGCATTTTCAAGAGCCACTCTGAGGCCACTCAAATAGACAACTTTATATTTCTTGACATTGCTTATCGTAATTTAGGTCTCAGCTCATGCAAGTGTCACTTATTTATGCAAAAATGTTATAGAACTTACCCATTTAAAAGTATTAAAGCTGGCTTAGAGTCAACTTTGAACAACTAAGAATAGGACATATTAGCAAATACACTAACCTTGCTAAGGATACCAACAACAAGATTAATCTGCTCCATCGTCAATTCATCAGCTTCAGATATGTTTTCTTGAAGAATTTGATCAAAGAGTAATTGATGTCCTTTGACAATATCTATGACTTCTCGAACAATTTTATTTTTGACCTATCATTACCGAGCCACAAAGATAAAAGAAAAGCTCATTCATACAGAAAATGCAAAAGTCAGGATCTGAAGAAAGAAAAGGAAAAGGACTTCCGTGAACATCAAGCATGTCCAGCAAAAGGAAACAAAAAGTTCTTTCTATCTCTTAGAAAACTTCTAACATTAAGAATTTATAGATCCAACAGCACATTTGGTAAAAATTTAAGATAAGTTTTGAAAAAATTGTGGCAAAGGAACATCTCATGCGTTTCTCTTATGAGACTTTCCATATGTTTTTATATGTTGATATGCTTGTGATCAAACAAGTACAATCAGGTGTGCCTGAAGTCATACCAAGACTTGAAGGGTCTTATAAAGAATAAATAAAAATAGTAAAAACCACGGAATTATAATTCTAATTAAAAGAAATGATTTACAACTCCACACACTAAACACAGCAATAGAAAACCAATCACCAATCTGATGACACATAGGATCCATGGAGTAGGCCCCAATCTGAACAACCCTGCCAATCTGAACTGGGTCTATAACATAAGAAGATTAGGAAACTGCTCACTCCTTCCAATAAGACAATCCTCTAAGGTAAGTTTCTCTACGTTGACTATAAAAATTGCAGCATAATCTAAAAATAAGAAGGCTAACCTCAAAAAAGTCAGATGTACCAACCAATGAAGTCAGAGAAAACACCAATCTCAACATAGGTGTTATGATCATTCGTTGTCTGTCAATGTTCTTGCCCACCTTTGTGTCAACCCACCTCAGACTTCCCTGCTGGGTTAACTTTAATTTGATGAGAAATCCCATAAGAATGTAAAATAAGTACCAAAGAGCATAATTCCAAATTTTCACCTGTAAACCTGCAACCCTGCATGAAGCAATATGCTCCAGAGCACCCATGGAAAATAGAACTTGTGCACCAGATTTACCATACTTGACACTGATTCTCAGTAGCAATGAAAGTTCAGCCTCAAGAGTACATGCTCGCTGCAATGAGTCTAGTGAATGCTTGCCATCCTAAATCAGAAGTTCATTAACATATATAGACAAACAGGAGTGGTCAAGCAGAGTTCCCAAAGAAAATAATGGGAGGAGGGCCAAAATATGCAACTTCATTTTTATTTTTTCACGAGGATCGGGTGGTTGGGAAAATCACATTGATACCTGAGTATTGTATTGATATTGTCTATCCACAATCACAATGGTTAATGTTCTTAAGAAAAGTAAAAAATTATCACTATCAGGACCGCAGAAAGATATATTAACAATGAAGACAGACATTTATTTGAAACTCAAAAAAGTTGATATAATGTAATAATCAGTAAAAAATCTTCAAAAGACATCTCTAAATGGTAATTATTCATTATGACAAACATTTATAATCTTAGCATTGTGCAATCGAACTCACCTGTTACTTGTGCATGATCTGATGCAATACAGAAAAAATATATACCTGGTAGGAAACATTGCTGATGTTCATTAAGCAGGACCTCAGAAACCCTCTACTTTGAAGTTGACTTAAGAAATATTTCTCATGATCAATACAAATCAATGCATCCAGAACATAGAGTGATATTGTCTTCCCAGGCTCGCTGCCTTGAGTTGCATCCTTTCTAACCTGAAGCATTGTGATTAAACATAAAGAATAGGAATTTAAGTTAAAAACTCTATGGAGGAAAAG
>JAWDEX010000018.1:8717603-8730479 GCA_035221805.1 Trichilia hirta | reverse complement strand
GTTTTATTCTTGATCCTTGAAGCTAGGCTCTGTATTAATAAAGAACCAAACCAACAACAAAATAACATCAGTTTGCAAATCTGTTCTTTTTTTTCTGCAACTCTGCAGTTTTAATGATCAAACAGCTAGCAGTATATATTTGTTCTGTCTTCTGGGTTTGCTTTCCTAGCTATGTATTTTCCACTTTCCATAACCTGCAGCACATAGCAAACCAGAAAAAACTAATTATTCTTTTCAACTGAAGCTACAAATCAATTTAATTATTCCTCAGAAAGGACGGGGATAGAGGGAGAAAAAGACTACACTACGTAAAATTTGTGAAATTATTAGCTAATCTTTCTTTCTCTCCCCAGCATCCTTCTCAATTTTAAATGATGGAATTCCTAGGATTAGGTTCATTAGTACTCATAATTTTTTCTGTTTCAGTTTTCACTGATTTCCGAAATTCTTTTGTTTTATACATTCAGATTCAACAAGAGCCATGGATACTTAGCTGTTCCAATCACTCACCTATAGATCATGGAATCATACGAGGCCTGTAGAATTTTATTGTTTTAGATTATATATTTGCCTAGCACAGCTGCTAGTTATCGAGAACTGCTTCTCAGATATCAGGGGTCCACAGCATTCATAATTTTCCTCTTAGTCTTCAACAACTAGAATCTAACAAGTGCAATTTTCCCCAACATTGGTACAGTTTTGCTGCTAGATGAATATCCGTCAAGCTATTGAGCTTTATTGTTAGTAGCATTCATGTCTAAATGCCCTTTCTTGTTTGATCACGTTGGTTTGGGTTTCGGAAAATGAAAAAATAAAAATAAAAGTAAAATAAAGATACAAATACTCTGGAAAACTGTTATGACAAGCAGCCTTCATTCCACCTCTAGTTGTTTACCAAGTGTTTTGAGGGAAAACGAGTACAACCAGAGTCATTCTATATTAGCAGAAAAAACATTCGCCGGAGAGCAAATGACAATTCATGCATGCTCATTAACATCCATCAAATGTGCTAGCAATGGTGATGAACCAGCCACATGAAGAGCAATCAATTGCATAGAATTCTTTGTAGAAAAATTATTTTTCCTTTTTAGGAAGCAAATAAAATATGATTGAATAAAAAAGGAGAAAATGATTACAAAAGTAAACCAGAGGTCCACATACTAAATACCTCCCTTCTGTAAAGAAACCCCAAAAGCATACAACTAATTCTTCATATCAAATTTACTTCATAAACAAGGGACAGAATAAGAAACAAAAAGGAAACAGCAAAACTAACCCTAGAATGTATTCCAATCAGGCTGGGTGAAAAAGAACGAAGAATGGGAATCCTTAGAAACCAACAACCATAGGGATAGTCCAAAAAAAAAAAATTAGCGATAAAAGGGGCAATCAAGTGTGCAACTGTATGAGAAAGTAAGTCAGACCTTCTGAAGAACGTTCAAATATGCAACAAGAGCCTTGGCATCCCCCTCTTGAAACTCTGGTAGCATCGCCCCAGTAGTTTGAAGGGACTGTTTGAACTTTTCATCATAAATTGATAAGCAATCAAAAAGAGTTCTCCACCCAATTGAGCGGAATGCTTTACCCTGGAGTAACTCATAAACCTTTAAAGCACCTTCTTGACTCGAAGCCTGAAAAGAACATAACATCAAGAGAATGATATAAGACATAGGATAGGGGGAAAAGAAGCATGTCTCAATCATAAAATTACTAATCCTCCTACCAAGGTACTCAGCATTTTCAAGAATGCCACAAGCGTTTGAAAATTTGTATGATCCTCTCCAGCAAAAATCACAAATGTCCACAGGACATCATTGCCAGACAACAGCTCCGGCTCCTTCTGAAATTTGTTACAATTACAGGATCATCAATAACAACTTTAGAAATGATGCAGAATAATTGCATGAAATAAAAATATTAATGGTTACAGCAGAAAGATTGATTGATATAGAGTATACTCAGGCATCATGCTCATCTTCTGATGCAATTAATACCTGTTTCAAATCAAAAAAGAAAACTTACATATATGGAGCAGTTGCAGAGTATGCAATGCAGAAGCTTATTTATGTATTGCATAACCAACAAGAGGGGGAATGAAAGGTTAAAAGTTTGGAAAATAAAGCTATCAAGCAGTTGCTTTTAACTAATAAATTTTATAGGCTCAATCTGAACAGTGAACTGAATATTAGGCTTACCAAAAGGAGGAACATAAATCTCCATTACTTTAAGCTTTTATTGAAAGATCTAAAACTTCTAAATTTTTTCAACATCAAATCTGATTGCCAACGTACTAAACAAGAAGACAGGACAACTAAGCATTTTATTTGAATTCTTTCACTGACATGTGTATTGTAAACAAACCTGATAAATTTCAGTGGCAAATTCCAAGAGAGAGACAAAAGGTAATGGGCCTGTTTCGATAGCCTGTTGGGAAGGCAAATTGCTATCGTGCAGAAAATCATGTGATCCAGATATACGGAATGAATTAAGCACACTCATAGCTTTATCCTTTGATTCTTTGACCTGTAAAATAGTAGAAAGTAACAATAATGACAATGCAAGATTGGTCTTTTTCAAGACCAACATCCACGGAGAAAGCAAGAGATTCAGGTTTCCTTGTGTGAAATTCTAGTGCTCAAACAGAAGGCAATCACCAAACGATTTAGAAGCCAGAGCTAATTTAATACATACGTTTGAAGGATCTCATATGCACTACATGCTCCACAAAATTTCACCGAACAAAGTATTTTTTTTCAATTCATCTGCTCCAAAATATAACTTTGACAAAATAGAAAGCAACAGAAGTACTGGGGGTAGAACAGAGAACAAAATTGACCGATGATGATAGAGATTCAGAAAACTTCTGGCTAAAATTTCTATAAAGAATTGTTGGATTACATGTAAATTAATAAATAACTCAAACTGAAATGTAACTGCAATTTAAGTCACTTGTAAAAGGAGAAAATGAAAACTCCTAGCAATGGTCAACACTTCTCCTACTTAGATCAGAACAAACTACCATCATCATCGTCCAATTCAGCAATGAGTGGATTTAGGCACTTCCATTCCCCATGTCATGTTGCTATTGCACACAATCAGTTATTAATCAAACCAATACAAGGAAGAAGAAAATATAACATTTCCAAGAAGTCTGTAAAAGGAAATTAACACTACATAGCTGACATTAGTAGATACCAAGAAAATTATGTTCATGTACATAAGCAAACATTTTCAGTATTCAACTTTATTGATGCAAAGAAGGGAGCAACCTTGACAACCAAAATGACATGGTAAAATAAGCCCAGTATCAATTGGAAAAAACTAAGCACAAACGAGGTCAAAGAGAAGAAGACAACAAATGCTTCTGATTTTTTGTCAACAAAACTAAACCATATCTGAATCCATAAATACAAATACCAAATATTATAAAAATGACACTTTTTTTCTAAACAAATTACAAAAAGACACTAAATATGTGTAAAAGGAACTGACAGATATCTACAATAATTTTATGGCAGATTCATCAGTTAGTTTTGTTATACCTCCGAATGAAATCTTCTACAGCGCCATTTTAATTTACAATTGAGTAGGAATAAGAAGAATTCAACTGACCTTGTCCCTAGCAAGTTGGTGAGATAGGAAGCAAGTAACTAGCTTGTGCAAATAAGCGTTAAACATGTAGACCATATCCTCGTCATCATTCTGTACACATAACAAACCAACGCCATCCTTAAAATACATCAAAAGCCAATCAAATAGTATAACTATCACCATTTACACCTCATCATAGACAAGAAACCAAGAAAACAACCGTTATCCAAATAGAGAAACTAAATCTCAAGATATACACGTCCACAATTTGCTTAAAATGAAGAGAACTACACAAAAATGCAACCAGACCCAACAGCTATACATGAATAAATGCAGAAAATTGTTTCCAAGAAATATAAGAGAAGATTTAGCTACACAGCCCTGAGGCAGAAGGATCAAGAAAGAGCCTAGAAAGCCAAAGATCAAAAAATCAAAAATAGTGACAGACGCATTCTCCAAAAATTCACAGCATAGAGTCAAAGTCCCAGAACAAAAGAGCAAATGATTCTTTAATATTACATTTCACAATTAATTGGAACAAGTAACAAAAATAATGATGTTGGTAAATTTCAAGTTGTGGAGCAATCAAGAAAAAAATTGCTTTGAAGATGTCCTCGTTAACAAATGGAAAAAAAAAAGAAGAAAAAAAAAGACCTGGTAGGCTGCTGTTCGCAGAACTTTATCGAGCAAAAACTGGAAAACATTGTCCGAGAAAACTTTTTCCATACATGAACATGTATTAGACAGATCATTAGATGATGAAGTTGACACTGTTTCTCTTGCTGCAATCTCATCATGTATCAACATCAAGTATACAGCCCAAGCAAGCCTTATGCCACCAACAAACCCCTCCACAATTGGATCACTTCCTGCAGCCATCACCTAAAGCATGAAAAATAATTAGCAACTAGCAAATCATTATGTCAGAAAGGATATCCAGAATGGGCAAGAAAACTTCCATAATTGTTTATCTTACAATTTCATGAAATTCTTTCTTAAAAGATGCATCACTGGCTAGAACAGATGATTTATCAGGTACTGCACTGAGAGCTTCTGATATGAAAGCGATGACAAGAGAAAAAAGAAGACTAAATGTAATCTGCATAGAGAGAGGAAAAAAAAAGGATAAGATTAAGTTTGGACATGCAAGTCAACATTTGTAAAGATACATGCATATGCAGCATACAATACGGTAATTCTCAAGGGATTTTCAAGTGCTACAAACAAGCAAGAAGCATAAATTCATTTGGTCAAAATAGAAAAGGCATGCCTGATGCTTCAAGGTGTCATTGATCTCATTTAGTTCTGCAGCACTATCTTTTAAAGCGGAAAATGCATCCTTTACATCCTTTGGACCTGCAACAAATAATTTTTACAATCTTATTGTACAATACAATAATTGATGGTTGATCGAGCAGAAACAACCAATTATTTTAATCAAAAATATTATTCAAATCAAAGCTTCACAAGACCAATGAGACCATGAGAAACTTGGAAGCACAAGCTGTGATCTCCGAAGTACTTTCAATCCAGCTAATTCAATTAAGCCATGTAAATTTCCAACCCAGCTAATTCAATTAAGCCATGCAAATTTCCAACCCCACCCTATCCCTCCATCTCCACCAGCCATCCAACCCGAAATAACAGAGTGAAAAATAAAGGTATGGAAATCTTGTAGATTTTTGTTTTACTTTATCATCTAGGGAATTTGTGTATGCTAAAGGAACAATTAGGTCACAGATGAATATTGTGCTAGATACGTTATCTTAATATCGTGATAAGGGGAAGAAAAACTGATAGAGAACCTACCAAAATCCCAAACCCAAGAACACAAAAGTCATTATTTTAAATTAGAGGCAACAACACCAAACATGAAATTGTCAATACTGCAAAACATGACAAACCATCACGATGTATTGTAGGAAAGAAATAATGCCATTAAACATTTTTTCAACTTACTTGCACGCACAACCAAAACAGAAAGGACAAGACAATGTCCAAGTATTAGTCTTTCCCTGCAAACCACAGCTCTCCGCTCAACAAGAGCACCTCTAGAATCAAGAACATAGCGCTCACAGAGGGGGCCACCCAAGCCAGCAGGTTCTTCCCTATTGAGTTCCTATAACCAAAAAGACAATTTTTTTTTAAAAAAATAAAGAAATAACAACCAAACCATGTAAGATACACGACTAATGCTCCAAGAGGATTCCTATGTTTAACATTTGATTCTTATGCTGAGACGGACAAGATGGCATGTTAAGGATTCGGAGATATGTAGATATAGTCAAAATGCACCCTAAATGATAGTTCCAGACATCAGAGAAGCAGGAATTGTTAGCTTGTATGTTAACAAGTTGTTCCAAGAATTTTGATCTTCATGATCACTCATATTTGAAACGTACTAAAGTAAAAAAATGATATAAATAACAAACTTTTAGCCGAAAGTGTGAACTCTAAACAGATGTGAGACACTACTGCCCATGGATTGGCTCCATATCTAACATTTAAAAATAACTTAAAACCAACCAGAATAACAAAGTCCAACCGAGCATCCAACATCAACATGGTTGTGAATAAACTGGCAGAAAGATATTTTAAAAACTAATCCTTAAATCAAGTCCAAAATCCAAAAAATTAATCAATATGAAAGTACAGAATTCCTGTTGTCAAGAATATAAATGCAGCATTGATAATAAACAAGGCACAAAAGGCCTATTAAAAGGACATACAACATAAGAAGCTATTGCCTAAAATCACGAGACTGCATCCTAAAAATCTCAGTACAAGACAATGAACATCATATGGCTCCAAACCTTGATAAGGGAAATCAGACGCCGTCTAAGCCCTGTATCAAAAAGATCTTCTAAATACTTCTGGATGTCAGCCACAATATCTTCTTCAAGTCCCTGATCGAGTACCACAGCCTGCAAAAGCATCACTGTAACAATTCTCGATAGAGATTGACAATGGGCCAGTTACAACTGAAAGTAATAAAGGTGGCTGGCAGGACAAGGCAGAGTGACATACTCTTAGTAATATATAGAGGGCTGTTATCAGATCTCGTCTCTCAGTGTACCACAGTCCTGATGTAAGACGTAGAATTTCTATTGGCTCTCGGCCCATTAGACCCCGCTAGAAAAGTTAAAACACAAATGTAGTTAAATTACCGATTATATGTCATATATATCGACTTAAAACTATGAAAAATCGAGGGATCACAAGCCTACCTCCTGATTGGCAGAAACAAGCAAACAAACACAATCTACTTCATTGAGATGGAGGTCATCGCTCAATTTCAATGCCTATAATTAATAACATGACAAGAATCAAAATAGAAAAACAGCAATGCAAATGGTGAAGGTAGTTGGATCTTATATTGTAATGTCTACAAAACATGGCTACCCCCAGATTCAACAGCAAGGTCAAGCACCAAACACAGACAATTCAAAAAAACAAAATCAATTCAAATGCTATAAATGGAACTAACTAGGGAACAAACGTTTATGAATATAGCTAGTACTACAACTAAGAAAAAAGTGATATTCACACATGAAACAAAAGGAAATTACAGTAGAAACTAGTTCTGCAAGAAAACTATTTACATTTGACATATTAATCAAATAGATCAATGAGACCAGGCATATATGAACATCCAACCATGCATTGAGCTTGTCATATGATCGTTATGCAATTCCCCGTTGAATGAAGTATGATATTTCCATTAACAAGCTTTTGAATGAAGAAATTCAATAAATTAGGAGCTGGCATGATATAGAACGATGAAGCTAATATAAATAATTAATAATTCCAAAGCGGATTTTTCCCTTAATAAAGTGGTTAATAAAATTTCTTCCAAAATGAAGATGTCAAACAACTTATTCATTAAATGCTATATATGTTATGTGACACTGTGTTGGCAAATCCCTTGTGTACTTTTATTTTATATAACCGTAACAGCAATATCTTTGCATAAAAACACTCTTTTGGTGCTAAAAAAAATGAATAAGCTATTGTAAAATAAACAATACATGTCGAGTTAACAATATATACAGACATAATCAGCATCGCCAAATTAAAAGTAGAATCCATAAAAAAACAGCATTATTTTGGAGAAATATCCCAAATGGATCCCTTTCGGTAAAGATAACAATAGATTAGATGAAGTATTCGGTAGACTGTGATACAATATATTGATTAAAACAAAAGGGAATAGCAAATCAAGCAAAACTTTCTCTGAACTATCTTCAGTATAATAACGTTGTAGCAATCTTGCAGAAAAGTGGCATAGAAAAATGACAGGGATCAGAAAAACGGTGCAAAAAAAGTATAAAAATATAAAGCACTCATCCTTGCAAACAGAGTGCACTATTAGATTACACAATAACATAAAAATGCAGTACTTCAAGCGATACTTCAGTCAAAAATTAATATTGTAAGTTCTCAAATCCTTCAAGAACTGAGCTTACAATCTGAACATCCTGATCATCAAGCGATATTGGCGGTGAGTCCGGCAGCCTGACTTCTCTGGATTGTACTTGTGCTCGGTCGGACGGCTTTGGAGGCTACAGAAAAAAAAAATTAAGCAATTACACGTACATTCTCTCAAAATAATAATAATAATAATAACAATAATAACAAAAAGTGTACCGGATAGGAAAGGAGGGACTGAAAATACTCCCGAGAGTTTCGAATCGCGTGAATGAGCTCGATACGTTGAGCTGGCGATGGAGGTGAAGGTCCGAGGAGTGCGGATTCAATTGTGAATAGAAGTTGTTTTGGAGATACCATTTGTGGATTTCTGGTTCTTTCTCAGCTGATTGAAACACTGGGTTAGAGGGAGACCATATACACTGAAAATGTTGAAAAATTGGGCGGGAATTAGGAGGGAGGTGCAGACTGATGTTAAACCTGATAAAAGCCCTAAATTTGGTCAAATTTGTTCGCGTGGTTTCAAGTGAAAGCCACGGAGGACGCGTAGAGGAAATTGTGAATTGGGCAGGGCGTGGAACGGTGTGTGCTAAGACGCTGCGTCGTTCTAAAATAGGGAATTACAAATACACATGATTTTCTCAAAAGAAAATTATTTTTCATTTTCATATTTTGTGATAAAAATCTATTTAAATTTAAGTGCTATGGCAAATATTTCGTTAATTTTTTTAATTTTTTTGTTTTTTTATAGTCTAATTTTTATAAAAATATAAAAATTTAAAATATAATTTATAAATTTTTTATTTTTTTAAATATAAAATTTTAATATTTAAATTTTATGTATTTTATATTTTTTTAATAATAATTTTATATATTTTTTATATTTTTATAAAAATTAGAGATATAATAGTTATTATACTAAAAAAATTAAAAATTTTAAAAATTAATTTGACGGAAATATGAAAAGGGATATTTATTATTTAAGAAAATTATAACAGAATATTTGTTTCACCCATTTAAAATATTAAGAGTCCGTTGGTTTTCAAATTATCAGTATCATGTTTCCATAATTCTTTTCTATTTTATAATTTTAAAACTAATAAATTTATTCGATATTATTTATAAAAAAAAATGTAAACTTTTTTGGTAAATATTGAAGTTAAATTTAAAAATAACTGAGGATTAAAAAAAAGGGGATAAACTTCATCCTACCCCAATAAATGTTGAAAATCGTCAAACCCAATATTTCGTGCATCATCGTGTAGCCTCTACGTTGTTAGCTTATGTTATTATTTGTTTGACTTAAGTTGATCATTATAAAAATATTTTTACCGTAATTATTGTAAAAATTAATTATTATATATTATAACATAAGTAAAATATTTGTTATTTAAAATTAATTATTTTTATTTTATTTTTCTCTCTTCTAATTTTTTCAAACATTTTTTTATAAATCAATTGCTCCTAGACAATACAGAGTAAATCTCAATCACCTATACAAAAGGGCCTCGGTGTAATTACCTAATAATCGGCTTCACAGCAAAATCAAGAAGGCTAATTATTGTTTAAAATTAATTATTTTTATTTTGTTTTCTTCCTTTTATTGTTTTCCGTTCGAATCTTTTCTTCCATTTTTCTGTAAGTCTAGTACTCCTAAATCAATACAGTTGTGCAATAGGGACTCAGCGTCATCATTGGCTCCACGGCTAATTCACCGAGGCTAATTGTTATCTAAAATTAGTTATTTTCCTCTTTTTATTTTTGTCCCTTCGAATTTTTTCTTTCAAATTTTTACAAATCAAAGTACTCCTAGATTAATAACCTATCCAAAGGGACTCTTGATTACGTAATAATCGACTTCACGGCAAATTCACATAGGGTTCATAACATAATGGCCTCGCAATTGCTTGAAATAGTGTCATGGCATATCTTGACTTTTAATTTTGAAAATAAAAGGAATTTTTTAAGGAGGTTAAAGAAAATTTTTCAAATTTTTTATAAAATTAAAGGGAATTTTTTAAATTTTTAGGGGGGACTTGACATATGGTCTGCCCAGTCTGCTGGTGACTTGTAATGGCCGCAATGGGCACAATTGTTTCTTCCCTCCCTGATAAAGGCGGTCGCAATTGCGATAATAATTCATTTTTATTTGTTGTATATACATATGATTCGGCAGTTGCAATGATTATAATTATTCCTTCTTGTTTGTTGAATTAAAAAAGAAAAAATGGAGAAGAGAAAACATGAGATATAGAAAGAGGAAAAAATATATAGATAGATATAGATATGTTTCCCTTTCAATGGTTATAGTTTGACAATGAAAAATAATAACTTGGGAGCCATGATAACTTACAAAAGTTCTGGGACAGGTTGATAAGTGTTAATATTTATTGGAATAAATTGAAATTTAACGGGAAAACTATTATCATATCTCTATAATATTAAAAACTAAATAAGTGTTTCTATCATTTTTATTTGTAAAAACTATTTTTGAAGTATACTCTAAATCAAAAAGATTTAGAGAGTTATTTATTTTGTAAAGTATATTGAAAAAAGACAAATACTTAATTTCTAGAAATATCACTTGTTTTTTATTAAAATATTTATAATAAATATTTTTTTATTTTTTTAGAAATATCACTTACTCTTTATCATAATATTTGTGATAAATATCTCTTATAGTTTATAAAAGTAACAAATGCCTCTCTAATAAGATAAATAATACTAACTTTTATCATATAAATCCTTAATTTTTATTATATGAAATTTTAATTTTTATCATATAAATATTTGAAAGTAAATTATTAAATTATTTTTTAAAAAATTAAATATTTTAAATTTAATTTATAATTTTAATACTTTAATTTATAATATTTTATAATAAAAAAAATTATAATTTAATTTTTAAAAATTAGATTTAAAATATTTTTATTTTATATTTATAAAAATTTATGAATCTATTTTATTTTATAATCTAAATTAAAAAAATATATTTCATTTTTATTTTCAAAAATAAAATAAAAATGATTTAAATAATTTTATTTAAATTAATAAATGATTATAATACTTTATACTATTAAAAAAATTAATTATAATTTGATTTTCATAAACACTTTTAAAAATAAAGTTTTAACAATAAAACATAATTCGTCACATCTAATTATTTTAGTACTTATTTTTATCAAATATTAATCTAAAAGTAAAATTTTTAGTGTTTAATACTATTCACTTTTTATTTTTAATTACAATTTATCATATTTAATCTTTTGTCCAAATATAACATATTTCATAAGTTAGACTAAATTAAACTCATAATTTATAATATTTTCATCTATATATTTCAGTCATTATTAATTTTAATTTTTGTCAAAATTTTTATATTTTTTATTACTAAATATGGTGAATGAGCGAGTGGCAAATTTTTATAGTGACAATGTCATATAGTTTTTGAAAATTTTGGTTGCATGACGTTCTTCATACAAAATGTGTGTTATTTTAATAAAAATATATTTTGTGCTATATTTAAAGCTAATATTTACTTTTAAATTAGTATTTAATAAATTTATTTTTAAAAATATTTATAAATATAAAATTATAAAATAATTTTTTTATGGTATAAAGTATTTTAATCGTTCAATTTAAATTTTTATAAATTTAAATTATGAAATATAATATTTTAAATTTAATTTTTAAAAATTAAATTATAAATTTTGTAGTATAAAATATTATAAATTAAATATTAGAGACTTATATAATGTTTTAATTATATAAATTAAATTTTAAATATTTTTATTTTTTTAAAATAATTCAATAATTTACGTTATATATGATATAAGTTAAGGACTTATATAATTAAAATAGGTGTCCTTTATCTTATTAGATCGGATTTTTGTAACTTTACAAAATTAAAAAGGTTATTTGTCATAAAATATTCTTACAAAGGGATAAGTAATATTTTTGAAAATAATTAAAAAATAGTTGTAACAAATATTTTGACAATAAATAAGTGATTTTTTAAAAATTATAAGAAATATTTGCCATTCTCTCTGCATTTTTATTAATAATTATTGTGAACTCAATATGTATATTAATAATTACGAGGTGTCTGGGAGCTTAGCCTTTAAAATGAGGTCTAAATTTAAATTTTGGTTCCACAACTCCATCCATATCTTGGGGGTATATTGTGGTGTGGTGTATGCTATTCTTTATCCACCTTTCTAAATATTTATCTTATAGGCGTATTTATATATAAGCAATTCTTACATTTATAATCTTAAAATTTATATTATGCAAAATATAATCCAATAATTCTTTTTTACTAAAATTGAAAATTTTATCATAATAATCCATTATTACAAGAAGAAACCAAAGCAAATTACTATCACGGGGCTCTTTTGTATACAACGGCCAACACCTGTAATGCATCGAGTCAATACTTAACCCACGCTATTATTATTTATTGGCCCGTAATGCGTCAAGTCAACACTTAACCGATGCTATTGTTTGTTTGTTTGTTTTTTTTTTTTCCATTGATAACTTTCGTAATTAATCAAATACAAGTACAAATAACAGCCAACACATGCGTTGGCGCACTGGCAAAGGCGCTGTGTTGAAACTGCCCAGGTCCCCCCCTGTTCAAAGCAGAGTAAGGGCAAGCGGTGTAAATTAATTCGTAGGTCCAGACCTGTCTCGGGATTGGAGGGTGGGGAGAGGTGTTTAGTGGCGCGGGGCTAGCCCGTTAACCTTACACACCTTTTTTATCCACCTGTGGTTAGCTCCATTGGTAGGAATGAGCTCTGGACTGTGTGGTTAGGCGCACGGTCTGGGGTTCGATTCCTGGGGTGCGCTGCAATTTAA
>JAWDEX010000018.1:8683482-8709511 GCA_035221805.1 Trichilia hirta | reverse complement strand
CTTTGGATTAAGTGCAGGCTCGGTCATCGACAGAGTGACGGTCGGTCGAAAGTTGTCTTATTATGGCCCATGTCTTCATCAATTCTCTCCGTCGGGAGGATGCTTCCTCTTTCAGCCTTTCAATTTCTCGCAGAGTTCTTGCACGGCACTTTTTTGACTGTAAAGAAGGTCAAAAGATTTGTCATTTATTTTTCTCAGCAAGCCCAAATTGTCTCTTAGTTGCAGGATTTTTTGATCCGATTCTTCCATCTTGGACTCAGCAATCACGACCCTCTTCTCAAGATCCAATCTTGGCCCAGCCTTGATGATCCCTTTCTAACTTCTTGTTGAGGCTGAGGATCTCTTTTTTTAACAGCTCGTTCTCTCGTCCTTAAGTAGTCATACCCTGAATATGAGACTTTATTTGCTCTTGTTGTTGAAAGAGTATGTGGGCGATCTATATAGACAGTCGTTAGACATGCAAACCTAAAGAAAAAAGGAAAAAATACAGGTTAAAAAATACTTATTATAGCGGCCGAATCCCTCACATAGTTTATCACCGTTTCAGGGGTGAGATTCCCCACCTCCTCATTAATAGTCCTGTCCATTAGGGGTACAGTGGCATTAAAGAGGGGCAAGAGCTGTGCCACCATCTGCCTCTTATTCTCGCCAATATCAGATGGCTCTAACTCCGATATTTAAGAGTGAAGAAGGGCGAGGCGACAAGAAATCGTCGGCACCAAGACTCTAGAAGAAGGGGCCAATGCCTGTTGGCTAGAGCCTGAAGCATTAGACGAACTGAATCGACTGACGCGGGCAGCAGATATGGAGCTATTGAGCAATTTTTCTTGACCCTCTCTGATTTTGGGCCTTTTCTTTACTAATCGGGGAGGGCTGCCACTGCTATCAAATGTGTCCTAAGGAGGGCGAGAACCTTACTTTTGTCCTTCGGGGAAGCTCTTGGGGCTTCCTACTAGCGCGATGAGGGTGGAGGTGGTAGCTAACCTCTCCCTGTCCCCTTTGTTCTCCCCGTCGTTGTGAGCCATTCTAAAACTGAAAAGCGCTGATCTTTTTTGGACATTACTGTAGAAAGAAAATAGAAAGAGTTAGTACCTTCAGCATTAGAAGTTAGGCACCTTTGATATCCTACCCTTCGTCTTAGCTCGATTCAGGACGATGAGTAAGACATAGGAGGAGATCAGGTTCGACTCCATCAAGTTTTTCTCTGATAAGAGCTCCTTTTGATCAGCAGTGATGTTACCCAAGAAAGTTATTCTGTCTTTTTACTCCTGATTCAGAGCGAGGTGACCCGACCACACGTCATTGACTCGAACTTGTCCTAGATTTCTCCTCTCACTGCGAGGTTCCATTCGCCCCTAATGTAGAATCATTTGTCTTTCTAGTACTTGGTACTCGTAGGATTGTCCCTTACCGAATTTAAGGTGCCCAGCTTAGTTTGCAGATAATACTATTTGGAGCTTAACGTCCAATTTTTTCTCAAGGTGTATATGTAGCTATCTCAGGAATACTTAGGAACTTACCAAAGTACTACTGTCACAATACATATAACCTGATCAGGATCCTCAAATTATTGGGGACCAGCTAGCATGGTGGAATCTGAAAATATGTGAGAATATTGGCAAAGAACAGCTAGAGTGGTAGCCTCATCCCCAGCAAGAATAGCTCTTCATTAAAGGCAGTTTCATCTGGTGGCGGGCGGTTCGGTAATTTTCCTCTTTTAAGAACCTTCATTGTCACCAGATTGTCCACTTGAAATGTCTCTCGCTATATGTCAACGTCGCTAATGATGACAATAGAGAAGAATCGATCGGCCTCGAACTCGATCCTTGATTTATGTATTAGGATCAAGTCGGTTGTTGACCCCTCGTCGCTGGAGTTCGAGATAAAATCAAGTGTCAGGTTTCCCTCAGTAATTTCTCGAGACAACGAATTTGGCGCCTCAGTAGAATGGCTCTCG
The DNA here is from genome assembly GCA_035221805.1 of Trichilia hirta. Classification (NCBI taxonomy): domain Eukaryota; kingdom Viridiplantae; phylum Streptophyta; class Magnoliopsida; order Sapindales; family Meliaceae; genus Trichilia; species Trichilia hirta. Next base: position 8,707,554 of record JAWDEX010000018.1, on the reverse strand, counting down.
CTGCTGCTGCTTATCTCCTACACGCAAAGAACAGGATGCCAGGTCGAAAATTTTGCGTAGAATTGACGTCCCTAAAAATCAAGAAAGAGAAGGGGCTTGCAGGCACTTTCTCGCCTTGTACCTTTGTCTCCCAGACTACACAATGATTGTCAAGAACTTTGATCACAACATCGACTGGTTCACAGTACCAACCCCCCTGAATCAGTTGACCTGCCAAAAATTACTGCAAGAACAGTAATAAAATGGGCACAGTAAGCATCTTACCGAATGAATTAATGACAGGCTGAAGACGGTGAGTTGCTGAAGACAAGAAAGCTGAAAATGCTAAGAAATAAAGTCTGAATGACTTATGAACGAAAGAACGAATGTCTAAAGTGGGAAACAGGAAGAGAAAAGAAAAAGCAAACAGTGGGTATTTATAGGCAATTGCTCAGCACTCAAGCGTCACGAGGCGTCCGAAAAGTCACAAGATAAACAGTTAGGGATAAGCCACGATCTGTAATGTCAAAAAGGTACCCTCGAATGCCGCACCCTCTCAGTAGTAATCGTCAGAATGCCTACACATGGTCACGCGACGCTTTACACAGAAACGACGCATTTAAGTCCGATCTTTTCGAGATATAGCTGGTCAAAACTGAAGCAGTTGCATTCAATGAAGATCATTGGTGACTAGTAATATTATGATTCCCAGGTCAGAATTTTAAATCACTTCGGTTAGAACAATCACTTAAGTTTCTACTCTTACTTCGTGACAGCAGAAACTTGGAAAACTTGTGTTGATGACATTTATCGATCTGAGACCTCTTTCAGCTGAAACTTTCTGACCCCAGAATTCACTAAACAGAAGGCCTAGCCTGACTACCGAGGCGACCCCTTTTTGATTATCGAGGAAACCCAACGCCTATTTTAAAAACGGGAGTGTGGATGGGACCAACAAATACGCTGTTTAAATAACTGTTTAGGGGTCCCATCACGTTAGGTTATGCCGTGCCCTGCAAGTTGCAGGCACTCATTGTTACATCAGACTTAACGTAAAGAGGTAGTGAAAAGATTGACCTAACTACCATACATACTCCTATCTAATCAAACTCCCGTTCTCCGATGCTCACACGTGCAGAGACCCTATAAAATGTGAAGGTAATACATGTAGGGGGACTTCTGATTCTTCTTCTTTTTTGGTGAAAATTCCTAGAGATGGCCATCTTTGAGCGATTAATGAAGAGATACTGCACACAAATATTTTCTGAGCCTAGCCTTTCGAGTTAATAAAATACTCAAACAATTAGATTTTTCTCTTTTTAATTGATTTTATACTATTCACTGACTTGAGCGTCGAAGTTTATTCGTCGGTAATCCGACTTTACTCTTAATTTATTTTTTTGTAATTTTAAGTAGCCCTCGAAAAAATTCTACGTCGATCACAATAATAAATCTGTGTAATGTTTGACAATAATAAATCTGTATAATGTATTAAATTTTTTGTTCCTGAAAAATTTGAACATTAACAAGGTCTGGTCTTAATACGGCTTCCCTTGTCATTTGGTTGCAAGGAAGCAATGCATCTTAAAGGTATTTTGTTAGACTTATTATAGTTAAATGCATGGACCTTACGTAAATGAGCATTTTGATCGCTCTCTTTTAATATTTTCATGTCATATTTGGGTACTGCTATCTTGTCAGGTGTTTGTGATATTTTATTTTTTGTTGAGCATCTTGTCCCTGCATGTATATTCTTGGTATTATAGACACATTATGAATTTGTTTTCTCTAGGAGGTGTTTGTTCACATTCGAATTTATTGTTCAGTCAATTGTAGGTTGATCTAATAACTTTATTTTTAAACTAAGGTTAGAATAATTTATGTTGTTTAAGTCAGAAAATGTTGTATATTTTTCTCACATTTAGTAGAATAAAATAATCATTTATTTATTTTATGATTATATCATATTAATATGTGATTAATGTCAAATATATTAGAAAATATATTATGGACTCATTATTTGTGATCGCATTTTGTAATTGAGCCAATTTTGTTACGCCCTCGTATGATTTTTTTGACGGGTGTATTTTGTTTTTGACTAATAATGAGTTGAGTTCTGGTCGTTGTACAAGAGGAGGCCTTTGCTCTAATTCTATATTGGGCTGGCCCATTAAGCACAAATTGTTGGGTCAAAGAAAGAGGGTAGCAATTAACTCTCTAACTCATTGCCTTCCGTTCTTTCTGTTGGTGTTTTCCATTTGCAGCAACTCTATTTTGCACTCTATAGAGGAAATCCGGCATCTTGAACTTCAAGACAGCAGTTAGAACAACTTATAGCATTGTCGGGTATGTTTTTTCCTAGCATTAAAGTATAGTATCTATCTGTTTGAACGAATTGATGAAAATCTGTTTAATCTGCTATTATTGATAATTTAGAGTGTTCTTTTTAATCTATCAAAAGACCAAATTCGAGACATCTTTACGAAAGTTGTTGACAGTTTTTTTGTGTACCTTTATCTCAAGCTAGACATTGTTAAGATTTATTCTCTAGTTTGGGGGAAGTGTTAAAATAGGAATTAGGGTGCTATTTGCTTAGTTTCTTCTAATAGAATTTTTTATTTTTGGGTGTTGGGTTTTGGTTTTAGCCAACTTACACCTTGTACTATAGCAAATCAATGTGAGAAATTTTCTATTGCTCTATTCTTGTTAACAGAGTTTATTCTATTTCTATTCCATAGTAAATTGGTTTGTCGCCAGAAAAGGTGATAAAATTCCAGCCAAAAGAATATCCTCCAAAGACACGTGACCAATCACCAACCACAGGTTTCTGCTTCTAACTGAAGATAACATTAGACTGAAAATCGCTATTTTCTTCTAGTTAATTATCCCATCTTGAGGTGGTTGTTCTTCAGCACATCCTAGCACTCCTGTTGTTATTTGTTTGTACGGTTCCATCCGAATATTTATCTATGCAAAATGCAAGTTATGTAGTCTTACCACACAATTGGCTCTAATTTCCATGAAGGAAATTAGGTCCACCAGGAACGAAAACACCACAAAAACACTTGGGTGCATCATCATAGTTTTAAACCCATAGTGTAAAGCCACACCTAAACAAATGCTCCTCAAGAGTCAAGATCAAGGTGAGTACATCTTAACGCTTGGTATAAGCTGAGAAACACAGCTTAAAGGTTGCTCAAATAAAAGAAATATCCCAGCGGGAAAGCAAAGAAAAGCCAGTTATGCTAGATTCTTTCCTCCGCGAACCTGTAGAAGATCTTACAAGTGGTCAGTCAAACAGGCTTTGGCTCTCAATACATAAGTAATTCCAAGTCACATCGATGAAGTCGTTGAGGACTATAACTAGGATTAGCTTTAGCAAAATAATACAGTTTTCGGATTAAGGACATGTACACAGTGAACAAGAGAAAACCAGAAGGGCATATTGATGAGCGTACTTTCCTGAATCTCATGAGATGCTTTACATTCCTAAACCTGCAAGAAAACGATGATGTGGCCAGGAACGATTTAGGTTTTCCGTAACATACCAACCTAACGCAAGTGCATCGACGTTGTGAATTATTGTGAGCATTTTATCCTTCATAATAATTGTATGATACAGCATTATATGGTGAATGGGGATGAAAAAGAGCGAGAAAATTGAGAGGGGAAAAGGGATTAAAATTGGGGGTAATTAATTTAATTTAAGAAGCACTGCCCATGCAATGAATTTTTTTCATTGTTTAAATTTGACGAAAATGATTCAAAGCAGCTTGTAAACATTATTGTGTTAATCTTGTCAAGCGCAATTTAAGACAGTATAAACGATCTATCAAACGGCTATCTACCTTCAATTCTGATCCACTAACCCCAATAACATCAAACGTCGGAACCTCTATGGGACGCTTACAAATGTCCAGGCAATCTAAATGATTCAAAAATCCGTTACTGCAAACAAAACCAAAGTCCTGATTTCCCTCGCGCAAAAAAGCAAAACCCTAAACCAACTCAAGCAAATTCATGCCCACCTTCATAAAACCTGCCTAGCCGAAAACCCATTTGCCATTGGAACTCTCCTCTCCGTTGCCGCAACCTCCAAAAATCCCTCTTTCTTCGCCTATGCTCGCCTGATTTTCAATCATTCTTGTCATCGAAACACTTTTATGTACAATTCTATGGTTAGAGGTTACATGCAGGCTAATTTATCAAAATTTGCCGTTTTGTGCTACTTGGACATGTTAAATGTCGGGCTTAAGGCTAATAATCATACTTTCACACCATTGATTAAAGCTTGTACACTTCTCGGTCCTTCTTTTGAAAGATATGGGATTTTTATTCATGCCCATGTTGTAAAATTTGGATTCAGTGATGACCCTTTTGTTGTTAGCTCGTTAATTGAGTTTTACTCATTGCGTCGGAAAATGGAAACCGCACGATTTTTGTTTGACAAAAGTCCTGAAAGAGATGTAGTTACTTGGACGGCTATGATTGATGGGTATGGAAAAATGGGGGATCTCGAGAATGCGAGAGAGCTGTTTGAGAAAATGCCGCACAGAAATGCAATATCTTGGAGTGCAATGATGGCTGCTTATTCTAGGGTTAGCGACTTTAAAGAGGTGCTTTCTTTATTCATACATATGCAAGAAGCAGGCACGAAACCCAATGAATCTGGTCTTGTTAGCGTTCTCACGGCTTGTGCTCAGCTTGGTGCAGTTATTCAAGGTCTGTGGGTTCATTCATATGCTAAGCGGTACTATCTGGATCAAAACATTATCCTGGCTACTGCATTAGTTGATATGTACTCAAAATGCGGTCACGTGGATTCGGCTATATCAGTGTTTGAGGGGATCTCTAACAAGGATGCTGGAGCATGGAATGCTATGATTTCAGGTGTGGCAATGAATGGAGATGCCACAAAATCACTTGTACTATTTAATAGAATGCTTAGGAGTGGCATACAGCCCACGGAGACTACGTTTATTGCAGTGCTAACGAGTTGTACACATGCAAGGTTGGTTAAAGAGGGCCTTAAATTGTTTGAGGAAATGAGTACCACCTATGGGATTGAACCCCAACTTCCGCATTACGCATGTGTTGTTGATCTCTTGGCTAGGGCAGGTATGATAGAGGAGGCTGAGAAATTCATAGAGGACAAAATGGGAGGGCTAGGAGGCGGGGATGCTAATGTGTGGGGGGCTCTATTGAGTGCGTGTAGGATTTATGGAAATGTTGAAGCTGGAAACAGAGTGTGGAGGAAACTTGCCAAGATTAAAGTAGGTGATTGTGGTACTCATGTGCTTACATATAATATGTACAGGGAAGCTGGCTGGGATATGGAAGCAAATAATGTCAGAAGATTGATGTCGGAGACAGGAATGCAGAAGAAACCTGGCTGCAGTGTGATAGAGGTGGATGGTGCAGTTAAAGAGTTCCTTGCAGGAGATAATCGGCACCCACAGCTGGTGGAAATGCACAGGATGATTGATTCTTTTTTGAAAATGTCAAATTTGGAGGAACTTTTGTAAAATATGCCTCTATCGAGGAGTTTTGATATGGAATACGTTTCTCCATTTTCCTTTCCCGGTGAAATAAATTATAATAATTTTAAATGCCGTAAGCTGTTAGAGATAAGAAAGAAACTGAGGTTCACGAAAAGATATAGAAGTCTGAATGCTTGAGGCTTCTCATTTAAAAATTAAAATACTAAGTAAATTTATTTATATAGGCTTACAAACAAAAACAAAAACAACTTCAGAGAAATTTATGCCATCACTAAGTAATACCACTACAGCCACTAACGAATTGTTGTCAACTATAAAGGCTCCTTATATGGCTAATTAAACAAGAAAAATACACAACTACTAAATTAGAAGAATCAAGTCAAACTTTGAATTATTCTTCAATACTTCCCCTTGATTCAAAGCTGCAAACACAAAGCAAAGATCTGAAGTGAACAAACTTCTCTTTTAACAGGGCCGCGGTAAGCACATCAGCCAACTACTTGGTTGTGCTATAATACTTCGAAGTTATCTCCTCTGTAACCAAATCACGAATGAAATGAAAATGAATGACAAAATGCTTTGTTCTGCTGTGAAAAGTTAGATTCTTTGTCATGGAAATTGTTTGCTTTGTTCTTACAAAATATTTCCGTTGCTCTTTCTTGCTTTTGTTGAAGTTCTGCTTACATTCTCTTTACCCGAATTGCTTGACAAGTTGCTGAAGTAGCTGCAATGTACTTAGCTTCAAAAAAGGACAATGTTACTGTTGCTTGCTTCTTTAAGCTCTAAGTGATTACTCCTAATCCAAGAGTGAAAACATTTGCTGAAATGCTCCACCTATCATACAATGAACTAGCCTAATTGCTGTCAGGAAACCTACATAATTTGAAATCATAGACTTTCGAGTACCAAATCCCATAATCCATGACTCTAGCAATGTAACACAAGACTCACTTCACTACTTCAAAATGAAGTTTTAAAGGATGTTCATAAACTTGGAAATTACACCAATAGAAATGCAATATCGGGTCGAGCATGGTTTAGATAAATTAAACCTTCAACCAAGTTTTTGAATATTTTTACATCAGCCACTTTTGCCCGTCTTAATGTTGCAATTTTTCATTGATATTCGTGGGTGTATTTGTAGCTTTGTAATTAAGCATGCCAAATTTTTTGAGAACATCCTTGGCATATTTTCTTTGGGAAATAAAAATCCATTGTTGTGCTTGTTGAACTTCAAGATCAAGAAAATAATGCAGCAAACTGATATTTGACATTTTAAACTCATGTATCATACATGATTTAAACTCAGCCATAAGAGTGCTAAAAGAGCTTGTATAAAAGTTATCATTAATATAAAGATAAATAATGATGAAATCATTTTTATCTTCCTTCTTTATCTAGAAAGTGAGCTCATTCTTACTCCTCAAGAGCCTATTTTGCTGAAAGTATTTATCAATTTTGCTTGACCATGCTCTAGGAGCCTGCCTTAATCCATACAACACCTTTTTCAACTTGTACACCCTTGTCTCTTTGCCATCAATTATAAAATCTTCTGGTTGAGTTATGTGAACTTCTTTTTTTAAATCTCCATTTAAAAATGTCGACTTGATATCAAATTGATAAATAGACCATTACAATTGTGCAGCCAATAACAAGACAATTCTTATAGTTTCAAAACGAGCCATTGTAGAAAACATTTCTTTGAAATCAATACATGCTGTTATGCATACTTTTTCGCCATTAGTTGTTATAAATACCCATTTCAAGCCAATTGCATTTTCGTATTCTGGTAAGTCCACCATATCTCACATTTCATTCTTTTCAATTGCTGTCAATTTTTCCATCATTGCTCTTTTCCATTCTTCTTTTGCAAATACTTCTTTATAGGTAATGGGATCTGAAATAATAAGACTAAATTGGCAAGACTTATATATGTCTCTCGAGAATCTAAACTTTCTAAATGGTGTCTTATTCGAGGACTCTTCAAGAGTGAAAGAAGAGTTTCGGCTTGGTAATGTAGAGGTTGATGAACTTGGTGACACTATAGAGAAACCAGCTAGTGAATTTATAGGAGTTGGCTCTTGACTTTCATTTGGAGAGATTCGAATAGGCATAGGAACCAATCGTTGCATCTTCTCATCACTTCCATGCCAATCCCGACTTGCATTTTCATCAAATACCATATCCCTTCTAATTAAAATCTTGCCACTAAGAGGTTTATATAATTTATATGCTTTGAATTATGCTTAATAAAAAAAAAAAAATACATTTTTCAGATTTTTCATCAAGTTTATGATGAAATTGAGATTTTATCAAAGCATAAGCAATACACCAAAGATTCTTAAGTGACATACAAATGATATTCTACTATGCAAGCTTTAAATAGAGTTTGATTCATGATAGCTCGTGTGAGAGAAATTTGGTGGACATGAACTCTCTACCTTATTAAATTTGGCGGACATCAACTCTCCACCTCTATTAGTGCGAAGCGTTTTGATGTAAGAATCACTTTGCTTCTCAAACTTAGCTTTAAAGTACTTGAATTTCTTAGATGTTTCTAACTTGTTTCTAAAATCTCAACTCATATGACTACAATCATCAGTAAAAAGCAAGAAATAACGACACCAACCAAAAGATGTAGTGTGCATAGGCCTGTATGGATTAGTATGCATTAATTCAAGACACTGAAGCTCTTTCAAGCCTTTCCAACAAGAAAGAACTTTCTATTTTGTTTCTCATAAATGCACCCTTCATATAATTTAACAGACCTTTTTCGCCTAGCGATTTTCGATCCTTGATATTGAGATGCCCATAACACAAATGCCATAGCTTCGAGTCATCTTTTCCACTAGTAGCAAAAACAACATTCTCTATACTTGAAACTTTTAATAGGAAGATTTTATTTTGAGTAATATAGATATTAGTGAACGTATGGCATTAGTGTTTGTCTTTAATAACAGATACATCATTGTCAAATACGATTGAATATCCACTAGCCATTAATTGCCTAACATTGATCAAATTATACTTAAATTAGGTACAAATTAAACATTATGCAAGAACCTTACATTACTATGGGTAATTTCAATGCCCACTGTACCTTTCCATTTAACTTGCATTTCTTTGCCATTTCCAAGCTACTCCTTCAAATTTTGCATATCATCAAACTCTTTGAATAAGGATTTCATCCCTATCATACGATTCAAACAATCATCGTCTACAAACCACACATTGCTTGACTTGTTATTAGTACCAAAATGAGGCACAAAAAGCTTACTACATTCTCCTCCGTTCTTTGCTGCATAATTAATAGGTATAACATGCTTTCTATGTGCCAGCAACTAGCTTTTATATGACCATATTTCTTGTAATGATAACATTGAGCACCTCTACCTCTTTCATTACCGCAACCATGACTGTGACCTTGGAATCCTCCTCTTTTATGACTTCTACTAGCTAATTGTTCCATTTTTGCACTTTCGAAGTTGTCTCCTTTCACTTGAAATGCATTTTCTTTATTCTTTTCAAGCAATTAATTCTTAACTCATGTACTTGCAAAGACTCCATTAGTTTATCAAAGAAAAAAATTGACAGATTCTTGGATTCTTCTATTATAGCTACTTTATCAAATTTCGAAGCAAGCTTCTCAATACGTTTTCAACAATTAGTTGATCAGTAATCTTTTCACTATAGGATCGCATTTGACTGATTATTACTGTTGCTCTTGACAAAAAATCAGTAATGGATTTTCCACTTTTCATGATTAAGGTTTCAAAGTCACGCCGAAAGGATTGCAATCTCACCATGATCATCTTCAAATTCACCTTGAAACTCCTTCTACAAAATTTATCAAGTTTGCTTTCATTTGGTGAATGTTGCGATTCATAAGAAGACACTATTATAGATAGCTTGCTAGATGATCAATAACGCCTTGAAATCTTTCTTCTTATTGTCCCGTAATCTACTTTCTTCATCAGGATTTGTATAGCCGTGTCCCACTGAGTCTTAATGATCTTGAGATTTAAGTCAAGTCTTCATACGAATACTCTGAAACTCTTAGCGTTCTCCTTTAAAGATAAGAATAAATGGCTGTGCGGCACTCATCGCATTGCTATTGCTGGCCATTGGTTTTTTTCTCAAGTGATTCGCTCAATTCATGTGTTTACCCTCTCTACTCACTCTCTTAAAAGCACTCTAATACCAAATTTGTTGGAGATAAAGAAAGAAACAGAGGCTCACAAAGATATATAAAAGTCTGAATGCTTGAAACTCCTTATTCAAAAATTAAAATACTGAAGCAAATATGCCGATATAAGCTTACAAACAAAAATAATTTGACAGAAGTTTACGTCATCATTAAGGTCAAGTAATACTACTAGGGGCACTATTGTAGTGTTAGCAACGATAAAGTCTCCTTATTTGACAAACTAAACCAAAAAGTATGCCACTACTAACCAACTAAAAGAATCGGGTTAGTCTTTGAATCATTCTTCAGTATAAGCTGCTATTTTTATAATGGATTTTTCATCCTCTTAAAGTTAAAGTTATGCTTCTTTGAAAAGAAAATAATATGTGGAAAAATGCAAACTTCTTTTTTGTATGTGTGTGTTGATACATGAATTTTCTTTATTTTTTCTTTCGGGGACTCGCATTTTATTTTGTCGGTGTATGTTAGTGCAAGATGATTAGTGATATCATTTTCTGACAGCAACTAGAGGTCTACAGCTAGTTATTGGTGTGTAGTTCACTCATCATCACGCTTCTACGACCTTCCTCTCGTTAGAACAAACGGGAATGATTCTTTTGCTAAGACTCTGCCCGTTACTTTATTCAGCTCAGAGTAGAACTAGAGGCTCCGAAAGAATTTAGATACCCATTTCTTTTTTCTTTGTTTTTTAATACACCACTACACTCTCATCCAAGATCAAAATAGCAGTACAAATCTCGTCATCAAAATTTTGTGTTGCATTGTTATGACTAGAGTAAGTTTCTGTCACTACATTCTATAAGGTTGGGCTCCATCGAGTTTATCAACTAGGCTATTACTATTGAGTACTCGATTTCTCATATATTGGCTTAGATGTCTCATTTAAGCTTACCCCTGACACGGTATTCTTCTTAATAATTATATAAGACCACTCTAGGTTCGACTTTAATTGAAAATTTTAACACAAATTACTGTTAAATTATTGGGCAATAACTCTGACAAGGTAGTTAAAAAATCTAAAACATAGAGAATTGGCTTTAATATTTCTGTTTTGATTGATATTGAAAAATTATATATAATAGATAAAATTTAAAGGCAGAAAATTTGGAGTCTTAGATTAAAATATAGTTTTTACAATTCAAACTACTAATCTTAAAATTCAAAATACAAACAAAATAACTCATCTTATGTCAGTGCAGCGGTATCGAATTTAGAAAGAAAACTAATTGAGTTCATTTCATTTTTTAATGAAAACTAATTGAAGTTAATTCAACAAAAGTGTCTCATTGATTCTTGAAATTGCTTCTCTCTTCTCTTTGAATTGCTTTCAAACAAATTTTATGCTTAATTTGAGTCATCCAATAATTGCAAAATGGAATATTTCCCTCGTGCTGTTTCATTAATTATCTGGAAAGTAAAAATAGTAAGTAGAGCGTTGGTTTGATGGGATTAGTCACAAACGTCACTCAATGACTAAAAAATGAATCTCAAAAGGAAGTAATGCGTAGCGCCTAAACCATAAGCAAAAATATGCAGCACGGATTGTCAGGCCCCTACGGGAATCCTGATCCTGCTGCTCGTGTGGCGTTGATGCGTAATAAAAAAAAGGATCACCCTGTAGACATAGTTTGAGGTAAAATGCGTCAAAGAAATTAAAGAAGCTTGATTGCATCAAAATTAACAATTTGTGAACCAGCAACATACTTGATGGATCCAAGCATTGCACCTACAAAAATATGGTAAAAGGTATAGCATATAAGATTATAATTAATAGGGAGCAATTTTATCTTCCCCTTTAGTCCATATAAGGTAGACAATTGTTTACAAGCCTATTTGCTCATGAAGTACTTAATGAAACACAATTGTGTCCGGTAAAGTTGTTCAACTGGACTTCGGTCGTCAAATGCAATGCTTTGTATGAAAATCCTCGGCTGATATTAAACCAGAGATGAGGCGTTTGAGCCTTTCAGCACCAGGTCCAGGCCTTAGCTTGCTGGTGTTTGCCACCGCAAGATGTGGGAGAGTAAAGATAGTATTGCTGTTGTTGTTCAACCATCTGCCAGGGACAAATCCATCAGCATGGCGGCCAAGCAGCTCTGAGTCAATCTTGTCAAGAACAGGCTCATTCCTGCCAAATTTTCTTGCAAAGGGGGCATTGCTCTCAACCATCCTCTGATAGTCATTGAGATTGAGGAAATGTGGGTGCTGTTTAGGAGGGTTGTCCCAAGATATGAAATGAAGGTCATGATTTACAGTAGTGTTGCGGAACTCTGGAGCATTGCAGATAACTGTGTGAAAATACCCTTCTGGCGAAGATAGAAAGTTGGCATAATACATAAGAACTATCCTTGGGAGATTGTCCCATCCCCACAAACAAAATTCTATGAAGGGACGAGAAAGCATCATCCAAGCAGAACCTAAAGAAATTAACAACGAAAATCCATGGTTAAAACTCAAGGAAAAAGTAGAAGTTTACTAGCATTATGCTTCAAAAGACCAGAACTAAGTCCTTCCAATAAAGTGACAGATAGAAATGGAAACAATAGAATAATTATGGCCATATTTCACTACATGGTTGATTTCGATCCAGCCATGTCAAACAAAACTTCCTCTGTTTTCATGCCTCAATATTGAAGGAAAATGAAAGCAAAATATATTTTGAAGCAGCATAAATTAATCAAACCACAATGTGCTGTTTAGGGAAAATAAGAAGCACAAGAAACAAAAGTTCTCACCTGTAAATAGCTTATATGCAGTTGGCACGTTCCTTTTCTCTGGAACCCAAAACACATCAGACTTTTTCACAGTATAAAGTCCCGGATCAATTATAACAGGCTTAGCTCTCTGGTACCTATGAAATTTTCGGAGAAAAACATTTCTTAAGTGGCTTTTGCATAACATTGCAGATGTCTATTAATACTTCAAGATCACATTAGAAGAAAATGAAAAGAGCTCAAGGAAAACACTCAGCACATACTCCTTCCAACCAATATCACTGGTATGCTCAATAAAATTAAAATCTCTTGGAATAGTTGACAATATATGGAGCAAATCTGTTGCACAGAAAAAAAGGACTATTAGAGGTATCTGAAAGTGAACTGGAACAGAATAGTCAATCAATGCTTCTTTTTCCAAATACATTGAACTAATTTGATTCAAGGATATAGTACAAACAGTAAGTCACATAATATTTGTTCTTGTTTCAAACCTAAAACTTGAAAGAAACATGATCAAGGCCACTTATGCTGTCATTCTTTACTAAGATCCAGGACAATGGCATGAGTTATCAACAAAAATAGCAACAACGAAATTATTAGCAACGGTTTATGAGATATGCACTACAGAAATTTGAAGGACATCAATTCCTTCTGAGCAAGCAATAATACTCTGCAAAGGTACTTATTGAAACCAAATATAGCTATGATTCCGAGTTCAAAATAGAATCCCGCAAAAACGTAATTAAAATAAATTGTGCGTATCCTTAACAACGTCCGGTCAATCCTTCACTTACCATCTTGTGTGACCAGAGGATAATCAGAAGCACTCAAATTAATGAACCAATCCCAATCCCCACATTCCTTGAGCAAGATCGCGGCAGCATGAAGCGTGTTCGTAACCATAGTAGGCCCTCTGTAAGTAACCAAATTAGCCTTGGAAACCATCCTCACATTACCCAGGTGCTTAAAAAGCGGCTCACTTTCAACAAAACTCGCCAGCGCCATTCTCTCCTCAACAGATGCCTCTAAATCCAAATGAACTGCGTACTGATTCCTCGGATGGTACAATGCTTTCAGCGTTCTCTTCAAGCTTTCCCCATCTCCCTTTGAACCAGAAATCAAGTAAGCCAGTCTTGGAATCTTCTCAGACGCCGTAGATAACACATGCAACTCTTGTTCGACGAATTTCGGACGCGGGTTATGAATGTAAGGGCGATTGTAAAATCTTGTTGAGGTAGAAGAGATTGAAATGCTGACGATTATGAGAAGAGTAGAAAGCAAAAGAGAGAACGCTAATGACAAGAACCATTTTTTCTTCTTCTGTGTTTGTTGCTTGTTAATGTTGTTACTGCTGCTGTTGATGTTATTCGTATTCTCCATGTTTGAGCTGTTTTTCCAGTGCAGTGACGACGGTGGCGGAGGCGGAAAAAGATATTTAATTGAAGCAAAGTGGGAATCAAATTGCTGTGATCATGCGTTTTAGCTTTTGCTATTGTTGGCTGTAACTGTAGTCAATCAATACTCACACTAAGTGGGAATGATTTAAGATTCGATTATTCGATCATAGTTGATGGATAAAGATTAGAAGTTTCTTTCTATTTTTATTTTAATTATTATTGTAGATTAAAGAGTCTATGTTTTTTATCCAAAAATTAATTCCCCGAGCGTGCCTGGATGTGATTGGAAGTTAAGCAATTAATTACCTAACACGGATGGGTCATAAAGTAGTACAAGTCTACTATAATTCTTTTTTAATTCAACTTCTTTTAATAGATAAGAAAATAAATTTTCAGATTAAAGGAATAAAAAATAAAAAAAAATCATGAATTTCATAAAAAAAAATTATTAAAGAAAAAGGTAAATTAATTTCTATTACAATTAGAAATAAGTAAAAATGAAGAATGAAAAAAAAAATGTTCAATTGAATTGGGTTGCATCTACATCCCCATTCCCATTCACAAAATTAATAAAGGGAAAATACTTCTGCCACTGGTGTGGGCCGATGTGTCGGTCATGGTTGATGGTGACATACATTTTAAAAGGACTTTCTAGTTGTGACGGTGAATAATATGGTTATTAGTTCGGTGATACGCATTTTCTTCATGTGGGGCTCGCAATTGCCGGGAAGGCTGATTATAACAAATTCATGATTAGGATTAATAATTTGATTCATTAAAAGAAATTATGTTCAGCCTGGCCCATAAAAAGAATGTCAAATCCGAAGGCTACGTCATTGTTTAAAGTGGCCCAAAATTAAGGAGACTAGGGCCGCCAGTAAACATTGTCTTTTGGGCTGATAATATTAGAAAAGAACTACACGACATTTGTCAAAATTTTTATCACATGCTTTATCTGGTAAAATTTAAACATACATGACTTACATAATTATTATAATATTATTTTACGTTAATAATAATTATAATAAGAAAAAAAAAATGAAACATTTGCTATGATTTCAATTTTCATGCTATTGAAATTTGCAGCACTCCATAACCCACTCAACTACGAATACGAAATATCCAATATCTATCGAATTCTTCCCCAGTCACACAAGCACAAACACAGATTTTTTATATCCGATTCACAGATATTCAGAGCTCAAATTTTTCAGATCAGCAATGGTTGACTGCCAATCCTCCACCGCTGCAACCTCAATGCTTTCCAATGGCGTACTCAAAAACATCCTCCTCTCTTACGCTTACTTGTCCATATGGATATTCCTCTCCTGTTATTGTTTACAGTCAACAAAAACTCGATAGAAAGATGTACGACTGGCCCTACCCAATATCGTTGACGATGATCTACATGGGTGTCTGTTCAACTCTTACCATCGTTATTGTTCGAGTTTTAAAACTCGTAGACGTCGAACCTCTTTCCATGTCTCGCCAACTCTACGTCAACTCAATTGTTCCCATTGGAGCTTTCTATTCCTATATATATATTTCATTATCCAAATGCTCAAAGCCTTAATGCCGGTGTCACCGTTTACTCCATTAACGTCATCTTCAAAATGGAAAACTTTAAAAACAATAATATGGCTAACACGCTCTCTATATCCCTCGGTCGCTATTGTTGCTTATGGTGAGGTATCAAATTAATGCCTATTACTTCCCTTTATCTCAGATTTTACTTACATAAACCCTATTACTTCTCTTTATTACGTGGCACCTTGTTGATTTTGATCTTACTGACCGTGGACGTTCATGGAATTACCCCAGTTGAGACAGACTTCCGACTTTCACTTCGATCGATTATTTGACATTTGGCTGTAATTCTTTCTATGTGTTTGCGTTTGAATCTTTGCTTTACTTCTACTGGTGGTTAAGAATTCTGTGTTGACAATGAGTGCTGTGGGTGTAGTTAAGGATTGGTTGTTGATTGCGTTTACATGGTCATTAAGTAAGGTCCATATCACGCGTATTAAATTGTCCGGCTACGGAGTTGCATTTTTGGGAGTTGCCTACTATAACTATTCCAAGTTGCGTGTTCCTTATAAAGAAGAGAGAAAGAATGAAGCAGTAGTTGAGGAGGAGGAGGCCGCTAAGTTGTTGGAACAGAGTAGCCTTAGCAAAGAGGAAACGGCGTAGAGGAGCACAAAAAACCTGCTCATTTTTTCTATAAATTCAGATATTTTAATCTATAAATTCTCATATATATGAGAATATATAGATTAAACCATCTGATTACCCTTTCTGTTGAACAGATAATCAGAAAAAGAAAAAAAAGAAAAAAAACAATAGATAACATTCAAAAATGATAGACATTGAACATTATGTTAATCCAGTTCATTGTTCATTTTCAGCGCACAGGTATAAAAAAAAGGTTAATTTGATACGTTTTAGACACGCGACATTTTTATTTGGATAATATAACATATGGAATTTCAATTTGAGAACTTTATTTATTTATATACTTTAAATAAGTAAATATACATCGCACATGGTGTTGAATTTATAAAATAAAGCATTATATAAACTAATTATTTATAAATTAATTTTTGTTATAAATAAATATATTTAATAAAAAATTTATTATAAAAATATCTTTAATATAAAAAACTACTAAAGGTAATACTCATAAAGAATATTACTTTGGATACACCAATTATAAATTTATATTTTAAATCATAAATTTTTTTCTTAACTATCAAATTAATTCAACATGACCTTTTTATAATCAAACTCATAAAGAAAGAAAGAAATTTGCAAGATAATTCATAAATTAATTTGGGAAAGAATTCAAATGTTCTAAAGGTATTTTTCTTATATATTAATTTTAAAAATTATTTGGAATAAAATTTATGAAATATCATTTTTGATTGTAAGCATGTATTGTTTCAATTTAGTTAAGTATCCTTTATTAATTCTTAGTTTATTATTAATTGGTGGTGGTGGTGGTGTTATTGCAATAAAATTCTTTTTAAAACTTTGAGTATTAGAGCTTTCTTCTTGGTTGCTTAATTGCTATGTTGCTTGAAACCAAAACAAAGATTACGAAAAAAAAATCAATATTTTAGCAAAAACTCTTCGATACTTAAATTAGAGTTTTAGAAAAAAATATTACAAAATTTTTTTATCGTAGAGTCCAAAAGTCCCCCTATCTAGTTATGACTGTTGATCTTTTGAATGTTGTTTTGTTTGAATGCCATCACGTTTCTAGCATTCACAACTTTTTTTTTTTCAAAAATCTTGGGATAGCCGGCACTTTTTGTGGGATATAATTATCAGACTAAAGATCCTCTTTTATTTTTGGAATAATATATGAAGTTTAAACTTATTAATGACCAAAATAATTGTTATTGAGAGATTTTAAAATCTTATATTACATTTAAGAACTCCTTTTTTTTTTTTTTATATATAAAGGATCTTTGCTTATTACATCTTATCAAAAGTCCTCGATAGAAAGAGAGATCTTGAGTTTTCACATTTGATCAAGATCTTTATAGAATTTAGGTGGTCTCGAATTCTTATCATAATTGAGTTTTTTGCTATATTTTTGAAGGAGTATTTATTATTGAAGAATTACATATCATACCCAAAATCATTATAACATCAAGGATCAGGGTTTTATTGATCAGAGTAGGTCTCTAATTTTTCAAATCTTTTACGAGACCTTTTTTAGCACAAAAGTTCTTGAGTTTTTACGCAAATTCATATTGGTTGATTTTTGAATCTTGGAAAAGTCTCAAAGTCTCAAATCATTTGTCATGACCAGAGTTTAGTATGCTATAAAACAAGATATTAGTGGTCCATGTGGTAAGATCTTTGTTAGTGAAAAAAGCCTCTAAAGTATCGCTTCATTCCTAATGGACTAAAGGCCTACTGGGCGTTTTTTATACCCAACATATTTACACAAACAATTATAGTTATTATTATTATTATTATTATTATTATTATTATTTTCAAATTCTATCTTATTTTTTATGAAGTACAATCAAGCCTATCATCTTTTTTTTTCACTTTTATAATTCTTTTATTATATTATATTAGTATATATAGAAATCATATATATAATATAATTAAAAAATAAGTAAGATAAATAATTTTAAGGTTATAAAAAGAAAAATTAACATATATAATTAAAAACTTTAATAAAGGCATTTTCGATATTTATAAACATGTACAAAATAAATATTAATTTTTAATTTTTTTTCAATGGGTGTATAAAATAAAAATTAGGGTGCAAATAGACTATTTTTTAAAATATATTCTAACATTTTTTATATTTTAATTTTAAAAAAATATTACATACAATTTAATATATAATTAAATAATAAGATATTTTTTCAAAAAACTATTTAATTAGAATATTATTTATATTAAATTATTTAAAATAAAATTTATAATGAAATATATATACATTTAGAAAAAAAGAAAAAAATTGGAAATACAAACAACTAGAAAGTAGAACCATTCTCCCAAATTTTGTTGAACTATTTAGCTCAGCATTTCTTTTCTGACCCCTCCATATTTTTTTAAAGAAAGCTAGACTTAAAGTTTTTATGGGTTATTATTTCAACCGTAATGGTTTAATAATTATTTTTTGTTAAACTTTTTTAGACGAATTTAAACACGTTGCAAAGTAGAGTGGGGTAATTAAAAAAAATTATTAGGCATTTTGATATTAGTCATGCTCTTCAATTCTAAGAACTACCGTGTTTTCCATTATTTAAAATATCATTCTCCTAATTTGATGCGGAACCAGTGCTTGCATTATATATTAAAAAAATAAATTTTTAAAATAAAATATTTAATTATTCGAATTTTGCAAAGGCCAAACATAGAGGTGGCACGCTAAGTTTCGAATAATTTAAGATAAAATTTTAAATTGATCCGTATATTACAGTTTAAAATTAATTCAATCCAATTTAATTAATTAAAATACCACAAATTGATCCATTCCAAATCGACAAAATACAATTTAAAATAGTTTAAATTTACAGTTTAAATTATATTATAAAATTAATAATTAATAATTAATTATTATTAATTTTATAATATCTCATCAATATTTAAAAAGATAATTTTATGAATAATTTTTTTTTATTCTTTTTCATAAATAATTTTTATTTTTTTAATTATTATCTTTTATAATAGATGGAGACAACTAGAGGGGCAAATTAATAATAAATTTGAGGTCCACAGGCCAGACACTATCTGACCCATGAGCTGGGCATTGCCAGGCCTCTATTTTTTTAACGGCCGAGAATAAATATTTTGCATACTTGGATTGGCCTGGCACGTGAGCCCGCAATGGGCCTAATTTTCACAGGTTATGCTGGCCTAGCTTGGCCCGTTTGCCACCTCTAGTAATATATATTTGAGATGATAAATAAATAATAATAATAATTTTTATGAAATAATATTAAACAGTTTGATTTATGGTTTCGCAATTTTAAATGAATCTAATTAAAAGTTCAAATTATAAACAATAATTTAAAAGGTATCAATTTATAAATCAATTCAAAAAATTTTCAAATCACTCTAAACAGCGAATTATAATGATTTGAATTAGATCAATTTACAAATGTCTACCTTTAATCAAACCTCAAGTTGTATCAGTTTAGCTAATATAGTTTTAAAATATGACTAATATAAACTAAACTCTAAACATCATTTTTAATGTGAAATATTTTTATTTAAAAGATTGTAAAAGAAATAAAATTTAGATAAAAAGTATATTATTATTTATAATGTTAAAAATAAATAAATGTAATTATTTTTTATTTGACAACGCTTTCCTCTAAAACAAGAGAAATTCTCTTTTTTCTTTTTAAAAATTTTAATACTAAAGATGCAATCTTTTTATTATAAATTAATATGACATGATTATATTAGTTGTACCATAATTTATATAATTTTATTTTAGTAATTTCATTGATTCTATCTATCTATCTATCTATCTATCTATCTATCTATATATATATAAAATCAATGAAATTACTAAAATAAAATTAAATAAATTATGGTACAACTAATATACTCATGTCATATTAATTTATAATAAAAAGATTGTATACAAATATAAAGCTCATTTTTTTAAAAATACATAAAATCTAATTTAGGTGTAAATGTATGACATTATGTCATTTAGGATGTATACATAATATGATAGTTGTTATGTATGAAAAATTTTATTTTATGATTTAGCATTATTTTTTTTAAATAAATTTTTTATATAGTGTAAAATTTAATGAAAATTTTGATTATGGATTTGAAATTATATTAGATTAAGTTATTAAAAATTTTAAGAAGAAATGAATTTGATTTATATTAAAGTCCAAATTAAAAATAATATTTGGATGAGCTTTATGCTTAGAAACTAATTTGTAAGCCCATTAGTTTGTTAAGCTTAATAGTTTGTTTTAAATTCATAAACCTTAATTTAGGTCCATGAACTTTATTAAACCCCAATTAAAAAATTTAAGCTCATTTTCTTATTAAATTCTAGTCATCCATTAGTCTTAAATCCTAACCTTTCGTTTGTCTATATTTTGGCACATTCTTAATCAAGTATTTAAATAGATATGTGGCCTAATCTTAGCTATGTAAAGTAGAAGGTAGATGGCTTAATATTGATTATTGAATTAGAAAATTAAATTTAGGCTATTGATTATTTTATTAATTATTAAGAAATTAGGAAAAATCAACATTTTCCTAAATGAAATCATTCGAAATCGTGAGAAAGAAAGGGATGGCCAAAAGAAAAGAAAAGAAAAGAGAAAGAAAGTAAGGAAGGAACGAAGAAAAAGGAAAGCGGAAGGAAACCAAAGAAATCTTTGTAGGTTATTATTATTATTTTGATTTTTATATTTTTTATTAATTTGGTTATAGTGTTATGAAAAGTTAAATTTTTATTTTATAGTTTAGGTATGGAATTTATATATATGAATTAATTAATTTATATATTTGATTATTCAATAATTGATGATAAGTTACACATTGTGAAATAATTAAAATAGGATTTAGTGTATATAGAATATGAAAATTTGATTAATATGGTGATGAATAATTTTATAGACAAATAGAATAATTATTATTATTTGATTGAATGTGATGATATATAGAGTCGTATGAAATAATAAAAATATGAAAGTTTAATTTATATGTTGGTGAATAAGGAGTTTTGTTAAAAATTAGTTTATGAAATAATAAGGAATATGCCACCATGTCATATTTAGTCAACCTCATCGTATCTTATGCTATACGATAAGGTTAATTGAAATTAAAATTTGTTGTGTCTTATGCCACATAATGAAGATGAATAAAATTAAAATTTGTTGTGTCTTATACCACACAACGAGGATAACTGAAATTAAAAATTATTGTTTCTTATGCCACACAACAAATATGACTAAAATTAAAAATCATCGTATTTTGTACCATACGAAGAGAATGACTGAAATTAAAATTCATCGTGTTTTACGCCACACGATGAGAATAATTAAAATTAAAAATCGTTATATTTTATGCCACAAAATAGAGTTGACTGAAATTAAAATTTGTAGTGTCTTATGCCACATGATGAGGTTAACTGAAATTAAAAATTATCGTATCTTACATCATACGATAAAGATGATTGAAATTAAAATTTGTCGTATCATATACCATACGATAGGATTAATTGAAATTAAAATTCATCGTGTCTTATACTACATGATGAGAATGACTAAAATTAAAAATTATTGTGTATTATACTATACGACGGGGTTGACTAAAATTAAAATTCGTTATATTCTACATCACACGACGAGGTTAACTAAAATTAAAATTTATCATGACGAGGATGATTAAAATTTGTCGTGTCTTATGTTACACAACGAAATTAAAATTAAAAATCGTCGTGTTTTATGTCATACGATAAGGATGACTGAAATTGAAATTCGTCGTATCTTATGCCACATAACGAGAATGACTAAAATTAAAATTCGTCGTGTCTTATGCCACATAACGAGAATGACTAAAATTAAAAATCATCATGCTTATGCCACACGATAAGAATGATTGAAATTAAAATTTATTGTATCTTATACCACATAATAAGGGTAAATAAAATTAAAAATTGTCATATCTTATGCTATACGACAAGGATGATTGAAATTAAAAATCGTCGTATCTTATGCCACATTAGGAGGATAACTAAAATTGAAAATTATCGTGTCTTATGCCATACAACGAGGATAACTGAAATAGAAATTATTGTGTCTTATGCCATACGACGAGGATGACTAAAATTAAAATTCGTCGTTAATTATGATCATTGCTTCTTAAAGGTAAGGATCCTGATAGTTTCTTAAAACTTTAAAAAAATATAAATTTGTCAAAAGTTATCAAGATTTATAAAGTAATTAATTATCCAATCTAAGATTCCATAGCTAAAAGTAAAAGAAACTAATTTCATGTATAAAATTTGCTTGAAGAAGATTAAGTGACTGCTTTTTTTCAAATAATGTTATTTTTATTATCTGATATAATACAATATCCCAATTATAGAAATCTAGTAACTTCATCTTCAGTTTATATCAAAGAATCAATCATTTTAACTTTTGGAGATTCTGTATGCACATTTACTTTGTTTCAAGAAATTAAAGACCCGTGTACATCTAAATATCCAAGAGATTATCTATTCTAAGGGCGAAGATATAAATTTTAGAAAATTTCAACAATGAATTTAATCTACCAAGCTTTGCATTGATCTTATGAAGAATATATACCAGATATTGATCATTAATCCTTGTAAGAGCCATGTACTGAGTAATAATTTGAAATTTAGCAAGATTCTTTTATTTTTATGGATTAAATATTAAAGTTTTTTCTTTTAAGAAGGAACTATAGAGCTTTAGAAAATTTAAATTGAATCTCTTCAAACATATTCTTCACTCTAATCATAAAAAGAGAACATCTAAATTATGAAATCTTTTCAAACATATCAAATGGAGGATTTATGGCAACTTTTTCATATCTCTGTATTTTATAAGATTTCAAGCAAGTTTATGGATATCACAACATGCAGAAAAGTAAATTATTATTTTATTTTGAATTCTTTGACATTGGTTTAGAAGTTTTTTTTTTAATTGCCTCTATATTTTTAGTGAAAAGATTTTGAAATAGGAGGAGATGGGTTAAGGTAACATTTCGATTGAACTTAAATGATAATGTTTTTAGAGAAAAGGTTTTTAAAGAAGAGAAAATATATTAGAGTAATATTTTGACTAAACTTGGATTATAATATTTTTGGTAAAAAGATTTTGAAAAAGAAAAAATAGGTTGCAACAAGATTTTGACTAAATTTGGATTTCTAGTGAAAGGGTTTTTTTATCTTTCTTTTGAGGAAGAAGAGAAGATGGGTTACAATAAGGTTTTAATTAAACTTAGATTATGGTTTTTCTAATGAAAAGATTTTTGAAGAAGAGAAAATGGGTTGCAACAAGATTTTTTTTGAACTTAGATTAATTATCAAGCTGCTTAGGTACCTTTAAAAAGGGATCAAATCAATCGTAATTCATTATATATTATAAAAAAATAAAAGAAATTGCTTTTATTTTATTGGGTAGCATGAATTCAAAGTGTTTAAGATGGCCTTTTATCATTGAATCCAAAATACATCCTAATTTAAACTTAATACTTCTTGACTACATCTGAATTGACTGGATATCAAAATTTTACACCATCTGGATGAGTCAAAATTAGAGTGCCTTTAGAAAAAGTAGTTTTTATAATGTAAGATCCCTCATAATTTGGAGTGAACTTTTTCCTGAGGTCTTTATTATTTGAAAGAAATTTTTTAACATAATATCACCCTCTTGAAATTTTCTTGGTCTGACTTTCTTATTATAAGCTGTAGCTATCCTTTGCTGATAACATTAACCATGGCAAAGGGCTGTTAGATGTTTCTTATCCATTAAATTTAGACAATTAATTTTTTTTTTGTATTAATTCCGTTTCTTTCAAATTAGCCTATGCCAAAATTCTCAATAATGGCACCATAAGCTCTATAAGAACTACTGTCTCTATTCTATATACCAAAGAATAAGGAGTTGCCCCTGTTGATGTTCTAATAGAGGTTCTATATACATGTAGTGTAAAAGGAAAATATTTCATGCTATTCCTTATAATTGACTATCATTTTAGCTAATATCTTCTTGATATTCTTATTTGCAGCTTCTACA
>JAWDEX010000018.1:8658186-8673111 GCA_035221805.1 Trichilia hirta | reverse complement strand
TAGGGATAATACAAAAATTTCAAACAGACGAGTTTCGATCACAGTCGAAATGGCATGCTTAGTAGATAGTTTCTGACCTCGATCGAAATTACGTAGAATCACTAAGTAGATGACTTTTGACCCCAGTTAAAATCACGTAGAATCACTAAGTAGATAACTTCTGACCCCAGTCGAAATCACGTAGAATTACTAAGTGGATAACTTCTGACCCCAGTCGAAATCATGTAGAATCACTAAGTAGATAACTTCTGACCCCAGTCGAATTAACGTAGAATTACAAGTAGATGGCATTAAGTTCGAGTCGAATTTGTAGAATTGCAAGTAGATAACATACCTGATCCGAGTCGAATTACTGTAGAACCACAAGTAGATAACATATCTGATCCGAGTCGAATTAACGTAGAATTACAAGTAGATGGCATTAAGTCCGAGTCGAATTTGTAGAATTGCAAGTAGATAACATACCTGATCCAAGTCGAATTAATGTAGAACTACAAGTAGATAACATATCTGATCCGAGTCGAATTAATGTAGAATTACAAGTAGATGGCATTAAATCTGAGTCGAAGTACTTTAAAAATATAAGATCTTGTATCAAAATTCATGAAAACATCAATATTATTATTATATAATAATGATTTAGAACATTCATCACATTTCTAATGAATTACACATAATCATATTAGTTTAGACAATACCGTAACTAAGGGTGGTATAATTTCAACAGCTCGGCGTTTCAGGATTTTTTAATGGGTCAGTCATCAAGGTACTACAACTTGTACACCTCGGGTCGTGATATACCAACAACCCGATACAGTCCTTCCCAATTTGGTGATAATGAACTAACCCCCGTTAGTTACGATTCGGCTATGACTTTCTTAACAACCAGATCTCCTATACGAAATTGTAGGGGTCGAACTCAGCTTTTGTAATGTCGAGCCACCTTTCTCTGATATTCTGCCGTTTTTATAGCTGCCAACTCTCGTTGCCCCTCTAGTAGATCAAGATCGAGCCGCCTCAACCGCTCATTATCCACTTCGTTAAAATACTGAACTCGAAAATTGGGTGTTCCTATCTCGACTAGAGTGACAGCTTCAGCACCATAAGTAAGGTTAAAGAGAGTTTCACTCGTAGTTGTTTTGGGGGTCGTCCTTAGTGCCTATAGGACTTGCGGCAATTCATCCACCCAGGCCCTCTTATGGTCTCCAAGCTTCTTCTTCAATAGCTGGTTGACTGACTTGTTGGAAGCTTTCACTTGTTCGTTGGACTTGGGATGTGCAAAAAAGTCAAATCGTAACTCAATTTTCAGCTCATCACAGAAACTTCGAAAATTGAAGTTGTCAAATTGCTTCCCATTGTCCGTTATAATTATTCTTGGAATGCCAAATTGATAGATCAAGTAATTCTTAACGAATGCCGTGCTCTTTTTCTTAGTTATTGCTGCCAGTGGCTTAGCCTCTATCCACTTTGTGAAATAGTCTATGGCGACAATGGCAAACTTCATCTGCGCTCGTCCTGTGGAGAGCGGGCCAATCAGATCCAACCCCCATTATGCAAATAGCCATGGACTGGATAGCGAACTAAGCTTTTTTGGTGGTCGGTTAATTACGGTGTTGTGTATTTGACACTCTAGGAGCTTCTCGCTGATCTGACCGCATCCCTGAATAATGTTGGCCAGTAATATCCTCGTCTCAGGATTTTGTGGGTCAGGGCTCGTCCACTCCCGTGATCACCATAATAACCTTCATAAACTTCTTTTAGCACTAATTCTATGTCATCCTTTTCCAAACATCTCAAATACGACGAACTATAACCGTGTCGATATAGGGTGTCATCGATCATGCTGAACCGAGTTGCTTGATTCTTTATTTTGCAAGCTTGTCTCCTGTCATTCGGTAGCCTGCCCTCCTAGAGATATAGCTTTAAAGAAGTCATCCATGAAGATTTCTCTATTATAGCAAGCACTTGGCCTATGTTATGCTATTCTGATTTAGTATGGCTATTACTATGAGCTCGTGGGCCATCTTAGAAAAGGTGGACGCCAATTTAGACAAGGCGTCGGCTTAGCTATTGTTTGCTCGGGATATCTGCTTAACCTTGAATTGGCGAAACTTCGTCAACTGTTCATTGACCAGGACAAGATAACGCTGCATATTTTCTTCAACTATTCGGAACTGACCATTCACTTGCTGTATAACAAGTTGAGAATCTCTATGTATTTTAACATTGTCAGCACCTAGGAAGAGAGTCATTCGTAGACCAGCTAGCAGGGCCTCATATTTTGCTTCGTTATTGGTAGCGAGAAATTCAAATCGAAGTGCCCTCATGACTTCCTCACCTTGTGGGCTTTCAAGGATGACCCCGGCTCCAGAGCCCTGGGCATTAAAGGCCCCGTCAATAAAGATTTTCCATGGATAGGTCGTACTGAACGATAACACTTTATTGCTCATGTCGTGAGGCCTTCTAACCAACAAGGTTTCTAAAATGGCGTTCTCGACAATAAAATCGGCCAGCACCTGCCCCTTTATAGCTTTTCAGGGTTAGAAATCTATGTCGAATTTGTTCAGTTCCATGCACTATTTAATCATTCTCCCGGAGAGCTTGGGCCGGTGTAGTATCTGTCTTAAAGGCTGATTAGTGAGAACGACAACCTGATGTACCTAGAAATACGGACGGAGCTTTCTTGTCGCAGTCACTAAGGCCAAAGACAGCTTTTCTGTGTTTGAATACCTGATTTCTGCAGTAGAAAAAGATTTGCTTACATAATAAATTAGTTTTTGTACCTTATCATCATCCTCCTTGATCAAGGCGGCACTGACAGCATGGTCGCTAACAGCCAGGTATAAGTAAAGAATGTCCCCAAGCTTGGGGCTCGTCAATACCAGGACTATAGTGAGATATTACTTTAAGACCTGAAAACTATTCTCACACTCCGGTGTTCATTGCATTAATTTTTCCTTTTTGATGAACTGGAAAAAATCAAAGCACTTATCTGTCGCCTTGGAGATGAACTTGTGATGTGCTGCTACCTTTTCTGTCAGGCTCTACATTTCTTTTATCGTGGAAGGGGATTTCGATTCCATGATCGCCTTAACTTTTTGAGGGTTAGCCTCTATGCCTTATTCGCTGACAATAAATCCTAGGAATTTTTTCGATCTGACCCCGAAGGCACATTTTTCTGGGTTCAACTTCATTTGATACTTCTTGAGGAGGGCGAAAATCTCTTCCAAGTGCCGAATATGGTCATGTCTTTTCTCAAACTTAGCTATCATGTCATCTATGTATACTTCCATGGTCGAGTTGATGAGGGGCTTGAAGACCCGATTGACTAAGCATTGAAAAGTTACCCTCGCGTTCTTCAAACCAAATGGCATAACGCGGTAGCAATACAATCTATAATTAGTGACAAAATAAGTCTTCTCCTTATCGGGAAGATGCATGGCCATCTGATTGTATCCCGAAAAAGCATTCATAAAACTTAAGAGCTGGTGTCATGTCGTGGTGTTTACCAACTGATCAATCTGAGGCAAAGGAAAACTATCCTTTGGACACGTCTTGTTTAAATCAGTGAAGTCCACACACATTCTCCACTTTTTGTTTGCCTTTCTTACCATGACCACGTTAGTCACCCATTCAAGATAGCTAACCTCTCTGATAAAATCAGCCTTCAAGAGTCTATCAACTTCCTCGCTAATGACGTGCCTTCTTTCTTAATTGAATGCCCGTCTATTTTGTCACACATGTTTGCTTGTAGGCCGTGTAGATAATTTGTACGTAATGATCTGAGAGTCGACCCCAGACATATCACTATGATTCCATGCAAATACATCCTTGTTCTGTCCCAGGCATTCTTCCAGCATCCGGGTTTCATTAGGGCTTAAATAAGCACCGACTCGGACTGTCTTTTGTGGGTTCGATCTATCTATATTAACTTTTCTCAGCTTTTTTACGAATTCAAAAGCGGAGTCATCAGCTTCTCCAGATTGTTCTGCCCTATCAACGTTAGCATTTTCGCTTCTTGACTCGAGACTTTCCTTTTGAATGCAGTGGACGGACCTGAAAAAAGTCGCAAAACATGATCGGGCTTTCCTCTGACTTCTCCTGACTATCCCAACCTCGTTATCGACCCAGAACTTGAGTTTGAGGTAATAGATACTTTTCACTACTTTGGTAGTCCAAAGAAATGGTCGTCCCAAGATGATAGAGTAAGGCATCGGCAAATTTACCACCTAAAATTCGATCATGGTAGTTTTTCCTTGTGGTCTATCTCCTATAGTAACAGGCAGTGAAACCTTGCCTAAGGGTGTGACACAGGATTCTCCGAAACCGTATAATGCGAATTTTAGATCCCCTAACTTTACATCTTCTATCCCCAAGGCATCGAAGGTGTCTTTGAAAATGATGTCTGCCGAACTCCCTGTATCGATGAGGATTCGGTTAACTTTCTTTCCTCCTATCCACATGGTGACTACCAAAGCATCGTCATGCGGATAGTGCACGCCCACTTCATCCGCATCGATAAACATTATTGGTACCAAGGCAACCCTTGGCCTCTTAGCCTCTCAGACATTTATGATGTGAAAATCATTACTGGGACTTGGCAGAGAGTATCTTGAATAATTCTTTCTGGATCGGTTCGAACTTCCTGTCAAGGTGGGTTTGCCTGATATTACCATAGTTCGGTACTTCTTGGCCTGAATAGATCATTTGTCATCAAAACTGGCTACCAACTGATCCAGATACCGATTTTTAGCCAAGAGGTCAATCTGTTCTTTTAAATGGATGTAGCTGTCGGTATTATGCCTATAGCACCTATAGTAATCGAAAAATCGATCGCCAGGGGCACTAGCTCTCCTAGACCTGATCTGTTTCAGCTCTGCCACATAGAGTCCCTTGTCCTTTGTATATTGCCAGGCTTGTAAAAAGAGAACATTCAATTGTACATAATTCTTTCCATTTTCCTTATCCGCATAGGGCCGTTCCCTTTCCAAAGCCTGCTTTCTCACCATTTTCTTTTGTCGGGAAGGTCGGGCATTTCTGTCGCTTCGATCATTCCTATAGCCATTCCCAAACATTCTCGAATCTTTTCTGGAAAGCTCCTTGTCTTGCTAATCGGGTAGGCTTACCCTCTCCTCTTACTTTCTAAGGAATACCTATCTTCGATGTCTATCTCGTCGAATAGCTCTCTTTTGGTAGCTTCATAGGTGGTGACAGACCGTTTATTAATGGCATACCATCCTCTCTCTACCCGGAGCTCTCTTCTTAATCCTTCCAAAGCCAATAGATGGTGAAAAGCCCCCAATTGTATTACTTCATCGTGATATCTCACTATAAAGTTCCTGAGGCTCTCATTAGGGCCTTACCGTTGTAGGAGTAGGGCACTTGTGCTGCGTACAATGTCTATTGCACCTCGAAATTTTTTCAAAAACTTTTGTTCCAACTGTTGAAAACTTTCGATGATGCCCCTTGGGAGGCTTTTGAACCATACTCTAGGCTATCCTTCCAATGTTAACGGGAACAGACGGCACATCTGAAGTTCACTTAGCCCTTGGATATGCATCATTTCCTTGAAGGTATCTAGATGCAATGTGGGGTCGGTCGTCCCAGTATAGGGCGCGATATGCAGCATTTTGAATTTTTTAGAAATGGCCAATTCTATTATATTCCTCGTGAAAGGGGAATTACCATATCTATCCGTTTTAACTTTTTCGTCTTCGATTCTTAATAGGCCAATTCTCACTCCTCCGATCCCAATTTCTTATAGTGCCCTTCTAACACAGCCTTCAATCGTTTGGCGATTCGCGGATCGAACACTGAAGTCTCGAGATCTGATTTTATTAAGTTGAGACTGTAAGTCTACCGTGGTGCGCCTAGGCCTGGTTGGACTCTTTGGGTCTATTTTGGGACTGTATGGGGTAGCGAACATCATAGGTTTGTCATAGCCGCGCATCTCTGCCTCATTATGTGCATCTGCCTTGCCCTTTCCTTTCTACAAACTGGTGAATCGGGCACTTTTGACATTTGTTCCCTTAGGAGGGTTTTGAGTTGTTTGTTTTCTTCCTCCTGAAAGATAAATGGTCCTTGTTTCTGTGACTTCCTGAGTAATTTGCTGCTTTCTATTGCGCACATGTTGCCGAACTAATGCTTACAGCTTTGCCATCTCCTTTTCCAGCATCTGATTCTTACGTTTTAACTCCATAATCTTTTGATTATTGGCCTTTCTTATGCTTTTTGGTTCTACTGACCCTCCTTCGATTGGCCAGGACTCCCCTTCTTCAGCTCTGATAGTGGCTCGGTTGGCTGGATCCTCAATCTAATGAGTTAATATTTCATTCTCATCCGATGATTCTAAAATACTCACTTTTTTTTTTTTTTCGCGTGAGGGGAACCCTCAATTGCTTCTTTTTGCACTTTCCTGGAAAGGTGGCTGCGAGTTTTCCTGTCATATCTTATGCGGAACACTTTCGAAACTTTCTCAGAGGCCTTTTGCTCGCTTCTCACTGACGGCGCCAATTGTTGATGTCTAAATTTTTTAACGACAGAAGATTTAGCACATCACACAGTTTAATATTGCGGTTGTTGTAGAAGCTTCTCGGGGACTAGCTGAAATCATAGAAAAAACAAGTTAGCAGTGAAGTCGGCTTGCCGACGAATAAACTCTG
The DNA here is from genome assembly GCA_035221805.1 of Trichilia hirta. Lineage (NCBI taxonomy): Eukaryota > Viridiplantae > Streptophyta > Magnoliopsida > Sapindales > Meliaceae > Trichilia > Trichilia hirta. Next base: position 8,666,449 of record JAWDEX010000018.1, on the reverse strand, counting down.
ACACTCAAGTCAGTGAAATGGTACATAGTCAAATAAAAAGAGAGAGATTACGAGTGTTTAAGGGCTTTATAGCTAGGCTCGGGAAAAGTTCGTGAGTGTAGTCTGTACCCTCTCACTGTCATATAGAGTTCTCTCTAAAAGCTCTCAAATTAGGAGAAGATTAATAACTATTCAAAAGAGAGGAATTCAAATCCCACTACATGTATAGCCTCCACTTTTTATAGAGCTCCTGCACGTGTGAGCATCGGAGAATGGGAGTTTGATTAGACAGTAGTAGGTATAGTGATTGAGTCAATCATTTCACCACTCCTTTACGTTAGGTCTGGCTTAACAATAAGTGCCTATAACTTACTGTGCACGGCATTACATAACATGACGGGATGTCTGACCAGTTACTTAAATAGTATAGTAGTTGGTCTCATTCTCAACTTTTATTTTTGAAAAAGGTACAAGGGTCATCTCGGTAATTTAGATTGGACTGTCTCAAAAATCAGGGTGAGTGTCGAGAAACCGAGACGACTATTCTGGGTCACAGCTTTTGATCCAGGAGCCAGGAAGCTTTTGAAAGAGAATCGGTCTCGGGTTGGCAAATGTCATCAATATTAGGTAAAATTAAAAATTTACTCTATATAATATTTATTTTTTTCACAAATTATGTTTAAGATGTAAAATAGATATTTGATTAAATGAATAAATAATATATATAAGTTGTATGAATTTAATATTATATAGATGTTATACATTGAATAAGAATTATAATGGATATGTTTTAAAAACTTTGTCTAGCGTGCGTTATAGTGGAAAGCTCGTTGAACATAAAAGATTTGAAAAACAAATAAACAAAATTGGCTATCAAAAGTGTGTGCAGTACATTTCTAATAAGTAAAGCTATGTTTTTAAGTACGATAAATATATTCATATTTTTTTTAAATATCATCATGAATATTTTTTGGTGTTTGCGAATTTGTCACTGATTAATCGAATAGTTACTCATTGATGGCTATCTTGTATTGTTCTTTTTGACAACTAAATATTATGTGACGATGTAGTCTGATGGTCGGGTACGATGTGACGGTTGTTTAATGTTTGTTCCATTTCGATTTTTAGGATTGCATTCTTTGGAAAAGTCTAAGACAGTCAGAATTTTATCCTGTGCTTAGTACTACTAATGTGTGGTCCTTGTACATGCGTCTTTATTGACATAGGACGGGCATCATGTAATCTGCGGACACGTACCTCAAGAGGTAGGTATCTGGTCCCTGTGTTTGGCTGGACACCGCAGTGATGACTGAGTACAAGAGTTTTCTCGTCATCTAAAAAAAAAACAAACTAAACAATATGTATGTATTGGTAACTCAAAAGTATGCATTATTTCTAGACTTAGTTGAACGGATTAGCTATTTACAGTTATTATCTCTTTTACACTTTGTTTTAAAATAATATGTAATTGATTTGTAAATTATTATCTTAAAATAATTTTTTAATATCATCATACATAATTTATCACGCAAATTTTGATTTGTGTTGAAAATATGTCTGACACATAGTCTCATAACCTGTACTCGATGAGTCATTATTTGATGTGGTTGTATTTAGCAGATTAGGGGGCAAAGATATAATGTACTGATTTAATGATGATGGTTAAATTATTCGAGTAATTTTACTAACATGAATTGCATCAATATCTTCTGCATCAATTCTATTTTCATAATTAGTTATTACTAAAGTCTATGCGAATGCCATGATGCTTATGGTCTTGCTCTTACTCTTTTTGTTCCTTATGCTTTGGCTTTTCTTGTTGATGACTATAATAACCAAAAGTTTGCATCTCTTCAGTTTGTATAAATGGAGAGTAATGTTGTCGAATTTTTGGATTATTCAAATACAATTGACTTTCATATTAAACTTGTATTGTCATCGATGAAACTGTATCTTTCAGTGTATTATTTTTATTAGAGGACCTAAATAGAGGTACAGAGAATTTCATTACTGGTATGATGATGTAAAATATTTGGCTTAGTATACTCTACAACATCAACATATTTAGTAGTAACAAATAATAGACAATAGCTTCTTATACTCGTAATATAAGATTGCATTGATAAAATCTCAAAAGCTAATTTCATTATTAATATCTTCCATAAGTCCATTCTCTATAAACATTACTTTTGTTACAATTCTAAACCCAATAAAATTAATCTTATACATCTTGTATAATATTTCGACAAATTGCTCGTAACTAAAATTTGGATCTACACATCAAAGCTTAATTGCTTTACCAACATATACCTTATTGTTATTCGATATTGATTCCCACGAACCTCCAAACTGTATTAAAATCGTTAATACTTCAATCATAACTATAATAAAATATACAATAAATTTACATAATTAGTTATTTAAATAATAAAAAAAAATTTAGGAAATAAAATACTATTTAAGCTTTGAAGTCACTTTTAAATTATAAACAGTACTATTTATGGTTTAAAATCACCTCAATACATAAATAATAAATTATTATCTTTAGACATTTTTTAATTCTCATTATATTTTATACTATCAAATATCTCCAGTTCTTGTAAAATTACAAAAAAAAAAAAGCTATAAAAATATTAACTTTTATACTAAAATTATAAGTCGAATGATTTGCAAGTGAGAATTTTTGAAAAGATTGTAGAAGTAAGATGAGATTTATACATTTTTTATGGTGAGAGAAATAGTATATTGAAATAAAATGATAGTGATAAATAAGAGTATTTTCATTTAAAAATAGTAGTACGGATTATTTTGAATAAAAATTTATGATGCAATTATTTTTGAATACATACTATTTATTGTAGTTATTTTTTATTACTTTCCTATTTTTTCCCTACATCTTTATTAAGACTTATTGATACTTTAAATGATTATTGATCCAAATATAAATTGATATGTATAAATTGTATCGAAATTATCTAATTAAATAATATCATATATTTTTTATTTAAATAATTTTGGACACAACTTATATAATTGACTCAAATTACTGCTTTGAATTGATCAAAATTGTTATTATTAAATAGATGGTGCATATGAACTGGTTTATAATACAATTAATTATTTTATTACATAATAATTATATTTATTTATAATTTTATTTTATCTTATTTATTTGATTATTGTAATTTTTATTTAAAAATAATTACTAATCTATTTATATTATTATTTTTAAATTTTTGTAAAGACAAAGTAACTATCAAGTTGAAATCAAATAGTATCTTCGATGAATATATTTAGATTATATTTAAAATCAGACAAAAACGCGTACAATATTTAATTTGTGAATGCTAAGTAAAACTATGAGATATATCCAAAATATAAAATATTAATTTTTTGATATATATAAATTATTTACCATATGAAAATTCAAATATTTTTTTTAATAATATAACTATTAAATTTATAGAATACAGTTAGTTCATAATTAAAAGAAAAATTTGCTATTACTTAAACCTGGTGAAGCTTTAAGTATTAAAATCTTAAGAATAAAATAAATTATATTTAAAAAATTAGTAATAATTAAATATTTGTTGTTTGATATATTTTTTTAAATACAGTTTTTGAGAATATATTTTTTAAATTTAAACCTTTTTAAGTAAATATTTTAAAATTAGTTGTTTAAGTGTCTAATAAAATTTTTAAAATAAAATAAGAGTATTTCAGATAATTTAATTTAAAAAAATTATTTTTGAAAGCTTACATTTTGGATACTTCTCTTATAACAACTAACTAAATATATAAAAAACTGTCAAAAAGTCTTTTAACATTGAAAGCATAATTTTAGCCGATAAAAAAGTCAGATCAATTGAGCATTAAATTATAACTAAAATGTATTTTGTCAATAGAAATATAATGAATAATAAAATAATAATTAATGTCATTCTTTTCTATTTTCTATTTTATTGTTTTTCCAATTAATTTTTTATTATTTCCATTTTTCAAACCATATGTAGTATATAAATGGGCGGAGCTGAAATATCATCAATATATTACTTCACACTTAAAATGACTTGTTAATTTTTCCTTCTGTATACCATAGCTGGACAGATAATTACACAGCCGAAACCCTATTGAATTTGCTAAGCAGACGGGACCCAGCCATTGAGTCCAAATGGTCAACAGGAAGCCGTTGCCGTAGCGTATATAAGCCATACTACGAACACCAAACCACTATAATTGCAGTTATTGCAATCGATGGACACAGCTCGGATTAGGCTTTCAAAATCATATATTCAACGAAAATTTGTTGGATCGGAGAGAGCATCGACTCCGTCAAATCGATGGAGATCAGACACTCTCTCTTTCTGATTATGACTCTTGGTTCGTTTTCTTTGTTCTTCGTTTTTGCAACCACAATTTACGGCCAATCGCCTTTCGATCTCTTGTAATGTTTGTTTTTTTCGTAGTTTTTCCCTTTTCTAGCATTTGATAAAGGGAAGACAGAGAATTTTTTTATCTGTTTTGAAGCGAAATCCTTCTCGCTGTTGAAATAATTTTTGTCATTTGTCAACGACTTGCGTTGAAGAGAAATCCTCTTCACCTTTAAAAGAGTTATTGTCGATGCCTATAACTACACTTCCAGTAAGAAAAATGCAAGGTGTTCACGAAAACTCTTGGTTCTCATCTTGATGTTTGGCCGCCGAGTTGTGGCCGGTCACCTGGTTTTTCATATTTCTTGAATTACCAATTCTAATGATTTCTATGCGCGTTTATGTTGAAGCTTATTTCAAGAGGCTTGCTGATTTTTCAGTACTAATTTTTACTTTAAGAGAAGCCTTATATCGGTTTTTGTCGGTAGGAGTTATATGCTTACAAAGTGAAAATTTTGCTTAATAACGAAATAGCCGCCAATCATGTTGAGATATTTGTAGTAAAAAATTTGTTGGCGCACTATTTTCATTTTCCACTCTTTGTTTCCATATGTTTACACCTCCTGTACGTCACACTTTCATAAGTGCTTAGTTCCGTTGGTGCTTTGATGTTTTGCACTATGTTTACAGGCATGATTGTCTTGTCAGCGTTGATGATATGGAAAGGGTTAATATGTATAACCGGAAGTGAATCACCTGTAGTAGTTGTGCTTTCGGAAAGCATGGAACCTGGCTTTCAACGTGTGAGTTCACTAGTTAATTATCCGAACAACAACTATCTTGGCAACTTAAGATCAGCAAAATATTTGAAGTGTCTCAATATCTTGGTTTAGATACAAACTGGTGGCAATTATCAGCAGCACGTCCGCTGCGGTTCTTCTTCTTTTGCTTTTTTGTTGTTTGGAGTGTGCTAGTGATAATTCTTTTCAGAAAATCACATTTACGTTTGATTTGGTGATTGCAACATAGCTAATCCTATGAACTTCCTGTACATATTCCTGAAGTTTTATCCTTTTTCACCTTCATTTTCATTTTCTTTTGGAAATCAAGTCTATAGCAGCTTTAATTCAGGAAATAGTTAGGAGTAGCTGAAACTTTGATTCTCACACAGGGTGACATTTTGTTTTTCTATACATGACTAAGGACACCATCAGTGTAGGATAAATTGTTGTGTTTAATGTAGAGGTATGCTTATTTGTTTAATTATCACCTCTTATGTGATGATTATCAATATTTTTATTCATTCATAAAGATCGTTACGTTATTGATTCTATCAGCAGGTTATTTCTTTTCTGTGTTTGACCATGCAATTTGATGATTAACTTGTATTGTCGAAAATAATCTTCTCTCTTACGGGACGTTGGGATCGCTAGGAACTATAGATGTCAGTTTTCTTTTTTAATTTTTCTTGACTGAAAACACTATTGGTAGATAATTTATAGCCAAATTCTGTTCATTATTTCATGCTGTAGGTTAAACAATATCATCTGATGAGAATTGTAGCTTTGAGGTTAGGGTTTTTCTTTAATATCTTTTATCACCAAAGTGGGATATAATGAGAATAACTTATTGGTCATCATACAAATCGAAAAGTGAACCATTTCTTCTGATGGTTTAACTGACCAAATTACTCTAATGACTTGTAATTCACTATTTTCCCTTTTTTCCAAAAAGAGAAAGCTTTATGAGTGTATTTCTTGTTAAAGTTTCTACTTGCGTTCACATGGTAAGAAGTTCATGTGAATTTCTCTTATACTTTACATTAATTGCATATATCTGTCTAATTTTACCTGCGTCTTCAGTTCCTTTCAAACATTTAGGTGCTACTAGCTTACCTGTATTGTGCTACAGCTATATGTTTTGCTGACATATCTTTTCCATATTTTTCAGGGACGTGATATTCCAATTGTCAATTGAGTGATTGAGGTAAGAATAATGGAAACTTTAGTTTTCTCATGCCTAACAAACAAAAGAGGTAATATTGGGAAACTTTTGACTCTTAGAAATATCATGCAGATTTAAGGATCTTTTGAATTAATTGTCTTTTAGCTTCTACTCTCTTTGATCTCAACCAATGTGGCATAGCTGTGTTATTTCTCTTGTCAAATGATATGATAAATAATTTATAGCATCTATAAATCATTGAGAGGGGGATGAAGAGAGAGAGCTGCAATAGAAGTTCATGTACAATCAGCTTGTGCTCTTGATAACTTATGTCCTAAAAGTGGTTAATGTTGATATTTGTATCCAAATATTGAAGTTAGTTACTATGTATTCTCTTATGTTTTCTGAAACAACAAATTTGTAATTTATATATACTGTTACCCCTTGGTATGTTCGTGGACAGCAACAGACTGGTGAAGTTGATGTCCTCACAAAAGATAACATAGTTTTCATATCTAGGTAGATATTGTTGCTGCTATGTGGTTGCTATTTACTTTATTGTTCTTGTCTTGTCAAGCACTAAAATCTTTCTAAACATGGATCTATTATACCTAAATACATTTATTATTTGATGTTTGAACAATTTGTTCTTATGTATAGAAAGCAAACATAGTTTTCTCAAGGTCAGCATGAAGTTGAATAAAGCCTCAAAGGAAATATTCCCAAATATGTTATAAATTCTCTTTTGCTTTTGCTTATATACATATGGTTTAATTGTTCATACGATGTCCTAATTGTCTCATCTTGATTGTATGCTTTGAGCAGGAGACAACAATGGCTTTGATGATAGGATTGTATGTTCTGAAGGATAATTTTAGTTGAAACAACAACGGATTATGGAGAAAGCTGTTGGGTAAATTGACTCTCACAAAAGAACTCCTGATTTCTAAACTTACTATTTTGAACCAGTAGACTGACTCTCATACATTCTTTAGGAATTAACTCATGCTGTTCAAGTTATGAGTTTTACTATTATATGACACGTTACATATTTACTGGTTAGAGACACTTTTGGCTTTGGTAACATAAGTTGGAATCGATGTGTAATTTAGTGTATGCTGTTATCTACTGATGAGCATATGCCATGTACTTGAATTGGTGGGCACATGGACATCATAAACTGTCTAAAAGTGTCTCAATATTAGAAGCTGTCAGTCAAAATGAATAATTTTGTACTAGATTGTTGGCTTCATATCGATTTAACCTATTTGCCTCATCATAGCCAACCTTAGCACATTAGCCTGGAAACATAACAATTTGCTTTAGCAGTTTGTGTCTTCAAGTTTTATTTATTATGAGTCCTTAATATTCTTCTGAGAATCTTGATCTTCATGATGTTCAATATTACCCATTGCCTCTGCAGGTTCCTGCCTTATGTTGGCTGGGCAACAATTATCCCGAGTGAAAAGACTATTATCAAGGTTTGATTTTGTTGGAATTTTAGAGTATTTTCAAAGACTTGTTAATATTGCAGTGCTTCTAATCATACATTTCCCCCATGAGAAAATAATTTTGCAAATATTTTTTAAGTTTTACAAAGTAATTGCATTATGTTATTCACTTATGTTGTTGTTCTGGAAGTATGTACTGATAGGGGTGTTGGGGTTGCTGGTCATGACTTGAAGGATTAAGGATACAGTGCAACATTTTAGAGGTACAAGATATAACTTAGAGAAGACAAATTTTTTATTTTTATTTTTTTTTTAAATAGAAAAAGGGCTCAATATAAGCTTAATAACTGGTATTTTCCTTTGCCACAAAAGGAAATGGGCATCTTGTACCATTTTGTAGATTAGCACTCAGCATCAATAGAACACGTTTAATTATCTGTAGTTGTATGCTGTTACAGTTGATGGGTTTGCTACAGTTGCATGCTCGCGGTGAGACAGTCCTTAATCTCCTTGTTAAGG
>JAWDEX010000018.1:8630879-8650892 GCA_035221805.1 Trichilia hirta | reverse complement strand
CAACCCCTAAAATGTCGTAATAATCTTTCTTTTTCTTAATCTGTCTCACGATCGTGATTTGCTCTTCGGTGTATGCCGCAGTAGAGGATGCTGATGAGGATGAGCCAGTGGATGAACCGCGCTGACGCAGTGTTGATTGATCGGAAGGCCTGGAATTAGGCTCTACGTAGGATCCGTTAGGTTTTTCGTTGCGTTGGGATTCGACGGATGAGATGATGTCGTCGACTGGGAGAGAGGGGTCGAGGCGTTGAGCTTTCTTTAAGAATTTGAGAGCACGGGTTCGATCTCCCGATTCTAGCGCGTCTTTGCCCATTTTGAAGCATTTCAAGGCGTCGTCTTTGTTCCCATCCATGCTGAATATTGAAAAAACACAATCACAAACCCTAACCCTAATTTCGTATCTGTGTCGATGATCCCATCATGGTAGTAAGTTAATAATAGATCTAATATAGCAATTTGATTTTGAGTGGTTCAGAGCCCAGAGAATTGACGATTGATTTTTTTGGTTGGAGAATGGGAAGAGAAGTATCGATTGTGCTCGTCCGGGCGAAACTAGGACAGATAAAATAGCTGATTTATTGGGGGGTGTTAGGGTAATTCAATGTTATTTTTCATCGTGGGGTGGTCAATATTGGAAGGCGATGACAAAGCATTTGGGGTATTTTGGTAATTGAGGACACATACACCTGCCTAGCGTTTTTTCTTGTTTGCAATTATGTCCGAATTTTCGGAACATTTTAATTTTAACCTACTCACAAGTTTCAATATTTGCTTTTAAGCAAACATACGACAATAAGACAACATAGCCCTGATCCATAAAAATTCATGGCGCTAAATACTAGATCGATCGCATGAAACTGTCGAGCACTTTTAGCTTTTATCAACTACTTTGTTTTGAAATTAAATGTGGCAGGCGATGATAGGCGGTTTGGAAGTGTCATAGCGTCCTCAATTTTACGTTCCTGTTTTATTTCAATCAATATTAGCTCAAGTCAATATCATGTGCATTTCGCTTGACTGTTTGTTTATGATGTTTATATACGACATTGATGGCACCATCGTTTATATCGAAGCCTACATATACATAAACCCTGAGAGCTGGAAAGTAGAAACTGCTCTAGTTATGGTTCTCCAAAACTAGTACGAATTCAACCTCGGTAATCTCTTGGCTTTCAAACTTTCTCATCACTTCTCCATTTTTTTTAGTCACTTATTATCTGTCAAACATTAGACATTTCTCCTTAATTATTATTATTCGAATTTGATTGGTGGCAAAACAAAGCTTTAACTCGATGTGCGAGAGGGCCATCACATTTCATCGCTGATTTGCTGTAATTGTGATTTTAAGTATGAGGATATTTGATTTTACATTTAATTTAAAAACCCTGATATTCTTAGTGAGGTGCTATTAAAGGAATGTCTTCAGGAGGGCACAAAGTTGGTTCAAGCCATTGTTGATCGTCTCTTTAAATTGCCTTCAAATGAAGACGTAGTTGAACCCATTGTTCTATTGCCTCCATCTACAACAAAATTGCCTAGATATCAAAGCATGTAAGTTGCCTTTCTGTTCATTCTTTTACAATCGTATATTTTTCCTATTCTAACTTATCTTGTGCGACAAATTCTTCGTGCTTTCATACTTGAGTTTGGTAAAACTTTCTCACAGTTGGCTAATAGGTTGGCTTATGATTATTAGAATCTGGCATGTGCACACAAAAAATATTATTGCTTAAATTTGCTGATTTGCATCTGTTTTTCTTCTTTTTGTAAACTTGTTGATATGACTTAGCTATGCTTTTTTAGCTCTCATGTACTTTAAGCTCCCACTAAAATGAGTTTGTTTAAAAAGTATTAGCATGATTATGAGAAAAAAGGTTGCAGGGAATTGGAGACTTATTCCTGCTGGCAGTTGAAAACAATTTTGAGCATTCTCCCCTTATTACTTTGGGTGGGGTTTAGCTTTTCTAACTCTGTTTGAAGGATTCATCTGAGCGGCTGTTGATCCTTGCAAACAAAAATTATACTTGTATGTCCTAATCCGTTGAAAGAATATGTTTTCTCACATAGTGGGCCCATTCATGGCACTCTTCCTTGAGGTGAAACATGTGTCTATGATTGGTTTAAGCGTACCAGGAATGTGGGGGATGAAAATCCCTGCTCTCCACGAATTTGATGCTTCATCTATTTTGTAATGACAATGATATGGAGAGTATTCTCTCATTCTTGTATTTTGTCAAGTAGTTTAATGATGTGAAAAGTGGATTGCTTTTTCTGGCAATGGTGATATCATTTGTTGTACAAATGAGGTCATTGCTAGTGAATTCATATCTATCTACATTTTTGTAAACCCTATATTTTTCTGGTGATTTTTTTTGGCTCTGTATGTTCCATGTGTAAACTCATTTATTAGTTCTTTTTCAGCTACCAAAGCCTAAACCTCCTACAAATTGTGAATTGTTTGCCTAGAAGAGAGTTAATTTATCTAAGCATATATGGGCTTTATTTTTATGAAAATGTTATGTCTGGGTTTATGATGATCTAAATTAAGCAAGAACTGGAATTTGGGACATGGGATAATCAGTCTAGTTGATTTTGAATTTTGGATGGTATCTTGAATTCTCCAGATTTATGCTTGATGTGTTTGATTGGATTTTTGAGGTGTCATCATTACAAATAAAAAGGTTTATCTTGTAGGAATGAAAAAGCATAAGAAAGACAAGGTTGAATGGGATGGGCAAACTGGTACTTGTAAACCATTGCTTTCGTGTTAATGATGATAATGATATAGCCGTCATTGAGGCCAGATGACTGATGGTGAGTAGTTAAACACACCCATGTTGCTAAAATGTCTCGTGTGTATGAAACAGTAGGTATCAAGATACTACAAAATGTGAAATAACTATGCTTATGCTTTTGGAACTGTAAATTCTTGACAATCATATCACGCCAATTTATCCTGTTATGAAATGACTTGTATGTGTTAGGACCTCTATTTTTCAGAGCCAGGAGAGGATCCTTCTGTGAAGAGAAAAGCAGAAAAATAAAAACAAGTTGAAAAGCAAAAGAATCAGCTACAGAACTTGAAACCTGCTGCCAAAGTCGGTGCTTTACCAAGGTTTGCTCTCCCATCTCAGTTTAGGGTTTCTCATGGGTTATTTATGTCATAAAAGTACAAACACGCATTTTTGAATTGCGATGCTTTGGGTCCCTTTGCAGCTGTCATCTATAGAGGAGATTTTTTGTGGATTTTGGTTGAACAATGTTCATTAAGGGTGAAATTATGGTTACTGGACCATGAAGGCTTACAGAATCCAAGCCACCAGTGATATGTCGATAAGGACTTACCCATTCAGTCTCAATGGCTCTTGATACAACTTGAAGTTATGGACTCTTGTTTTGATCTTGACTCATCTTAATGTTTGAATAAGTATTCCGCTTGCATTTTGCACCATTCGCATGGTTGATCTCTAGCTGCTCAACATTCTATTGAATCTGATAGATTACCATTAATGATTGATTAGCAGGAACCACTACAGCATGGCACTCTCCTGATTTGTTTATGAGCAGCATCTTTGTACTGACCTTCGATCTTAGAGGTGGTTTTTGGTTCAGATGATTTAGATAGGATGAGTTATCCTTGAATTAAATGAACTAGTAGGTTGTGGATTGTGTGAATTGATTTGGCATTCCTCCCAAAAATTTTGAGTGAAATGTCCTTGGGCTTCAATACTGCTTGTATCTGTTGCAGGAAATTCATGCTTTCTTGTCGGCATATCTAAACCTTTGGGCAATTTTATTACAATCTCTACTTTTTGATTTTCTTTTTTCTTCTTTCCATTTCCTTTTTGAATGCAGAGGGGAAAAAAATGATAATCTCTAGGTTTTTTTCAGGAGGTGCATCTTAATACATTTCACTAGCATATTCAACATAAGCTGAGAAACCCTCTGCAGCCATGTTCAACTAGCTGCCTCAAATTTGCCCTGTGAAAATTAGCAAACATGAACTGAGGGATGTAGCTGGAATAGCTCAAACTTCAACAGCTAGCGGAGGTAAATTTGACAGGAAGTTACCCAGAGAAAAGGCTCCTAAAAACCAAGGAAAGCACCACAATGTCTGTACACGTCTCTGCCTTCTAGTGCAAATACTCCAATATGGTCATTTTCCAAATGTCACTAGTTATGCTTGAATCATTTATTGTTCTGCTTTGTTTTTAAATCTGTTCCTACCAGTGGTGGAACCATGGAAGGGACAGGTATAGGTTCACTAAAGAAGGAGAAGACTGATAAAGTTCTGAAACAAGCTAATCTCTAAGCATTCACCATAGATTCTTGACATTGACATGGTATGTTGAAGCATTTTGTAATGTTTTTCTGATGCTTGATATGGACTTAAGTTCTGGCACTCAAAATGGAAATTCGCTCACTGTTTGAACTCACGTTGAGTGGAAAGTAGGCTGTTACCATGTACAATGCGAAGAGAGAAAAGAAACAGGGACAGAAACTGGAGAAAAATGAACCAGAGAAATCTTCATCAACTTCAAGCAAGTTGAAACCTAACAAGAAGTCTGCAATGGAGGGATCTTATATGAAAGACAGGGTAAAATGAAGTTACTTATTGCTTACCACAGATGTAAGCTAGTAGAATTTTTATTTCCATTCTACAAGTTTGTCAGGAAAGGTATTCTAGTTCTCCGTGAGATTTACAGTGTATTTTCAGAGGCTATATTCACCATCTTGTTAATTTGGGAAACAAGTTGTCAAAATCAACAATGAAATGTTAGCTGCACTCTACGAAGTTGTCTCGTATTCGTTAGAGCTTGCAAAATCAACTTCACAGCACTATCCATGCGGCCCAAAATTGAATATCAAATTAAACTATATACTATTTAACGTTAAATTGTGAAATATCTGTTCTATCCTAATCTTGTGGTACGAGCTGCAAGTACATTCTCTCGTTAGAGAATCAAACACAAATGAAGACAAAAGAAGTGGATAATTTGAATCTTTCTTTTGAAATAATTTTCCAACTGTCGATTGAAACAACATAAATTATTCTATATGTAATAATAACGAGCTTTGTTAGCTGAGAATAACATTAGGCTTTCAATGGTTAATATGGCAGGAATATTTTAGTGAAAAAATACTATATATGTATATCGCTAGGGAAGCATTATCGTGAAGTAATGATTAATTTCAAATAATATGATTTGGTAAAGACTACGTGAAGTTATGGATTAAACCACAAAGCTTAAGTTGTAGTTGCTTCCTATCCAAACGGTGCCCGTTTGCAGAAGAGAGAAGTCAAATTTAGGTGTGTGAATGGTGTTGCTTCTTTGAACCTATCAGAAAATAAAATATAACCCCTATTAAAATCAAAAACCCCAGTCATTAAATATTTTAGAAAGTAATGCTGGATTGGCAGGGAACCAATGTTCGGATTGGAGGAGCAGTCGGTTGAAATTGAACAATTTAATTTGAACTATTCTACGACTTGCCTTCCAGAAAAAAGAGAAGGAAAGGAGTGGAATCTTTCTTTATGGTGTTCGTGAAAGCCATCTGCTGACTCTATTAATCCAATAGATTCTCTTATTCTCTATTAGGAAAACTATTTGGTGCATCTGCTCATATCCTTCAAATATTCGTTCTTTAGCCAATTTGTTCCACCCCCATCACCAAAATTTATTCTTTTAGTATTCATTAGCGTTCTGTCACTTCTTTCGTTTATCAAACATCCAAGCATACAATTTTTATAGACACATGTGGTTCATTTTATACCAAAAACCAGAAGAAAAAAGCAGTGTTTCGTTGGGCTTTTGGCGAGTAATGGGGAAAACAAGTTTACAAGTTGTTCAAAACAGTAACAGAGATGTTTTGTTCCCTAGTTCCGGAATTAAGCTTGAATGCTGTTCTCAAAAGAGTATTAATCACAAAAATAGTTTCTTTGCAAGTATTGGGGGTGCTGGAATTACTCCAAAAACTGCAAATTCTTTACAGAACGGTACAGACCTTCCATATTCTAATTTGCTCACAAAACCTGTTTCATTGCCTGAACCGAGTTTTGGGATTGATAGGATTCCACAATTGGTGTTGGTTGAGTCATTGGAGGCTGGAAAAAGGGTTGTGAAAAAGAAGGATGGCTTTAAATTGAGGATTAAGGCTGGAAATCAGTCGTTGTGGAAGTTGATCAGTGGAGCGGTAGCAGGTGCAGTGTCTCGGACAGCTGTTGCTCCATTGGAGACTATAAGAACACATTTGATGGTCGCGAGTTGTGGTAATTCTACAGCTGAAGTATTTGATGCTATCCTCAAAACGGATGGTTGGAAGGGCTTGTTTAGAGGCAATTTTGTTAATGTCATCCGGGTTGCACCAAGCAAGGCTATTGAGGTGCGTGATAATGAATTCCGTTCTTTCTTTTAATAATTAGACTTGGACATTTAGTAGATTGATTGTTCTTTTTAGAACGATTATGTAATTGATTGATTGTTAAAGACACAAAATATTACATGGATGTGTGGTAAGATATGACCCTCTTTTTTATAATTTCTCTCATTTTCTGTCTGGTTGATTGGTTTTTAACGTTATTTAGCTCAAAATTATGTGTTGAGAAACGGCTATTTATCAAATTATTGTTGTTTATTTATCTATTTTGTTTTGGGTAAAGAGACATCGATCTTGAAAACACTCATTTACATATTAAATTATTTTGTTCTGTTTGAATTATTGACTTCCCTGCTAATAGTTCATTTTGCTAGTTGTTTATTGGTTTCTCTTAATCTGATCAAGTTTTCTCTAAGATACCGCTGATATTGGCCAAACTAACTTCTCTGCAGTTGTTTGCTTATGATACGGTTAAGAATCACTTGACACCTCAACCTGGGGAACAGCCCAAGCTCCCTATTCCTGCTTCGTCCATTGCAGGTGCTGTTGCTGGAGGTAGCCCTACCTTGTGCACGTATCCACTTGAGCTGCTGAAGACCCGACTAACTGTTCAGGTAAACTCAAGCTTTGACATGATTGATGAAGTAATTTCAATTTCTTATTTCATTACTTACGGCTTTAATCTTATTGATTTCAGAGAGGAGTATACAAGAATCTCGTAGATGCATTCTTAACAATTGTGAGGGAGAAGGGACCTGCAGAGCTGTACAGAGGCCTCACTCCTAGTCTAATTGGAGTAGTTCCATATGCTGCCACCAACTATTTTGCTTATGTTACTCTGAGAAAAGCTTACAAAAAGGCTTTCAAGAAGGAAGAAATAGGAAATATCATGACTCTTCTGATTGGATCAGCAGCTGGTGCTGTCTCAAGTAGTGCAACATTCCCTCTTGAGGTGGCTCGTAAGCACTTGCAAGCTGGAGCTCTCAATGGAAGACAGTATCACAACTTGCTTCACGCTCTTGCAAGCATCCTTCAGAAGGAAGGTGTTCCAGGCCTGTATAAAGGCTTAGGACCAAGCTGCACGAAATTGGTCCCTGCAGATGGGATTCCTTTCATGTGCTATGAGGCATGCAAGAGGATTTTGATTGAGAAAGAAGAGGAAACCTTATAATGCCCTGGAAGAAGATGACCCTTTTTTATTTTTTATTTTTTTATTTTTCATATTAGAATAGATCTTTTTGAGTTTCCTTCAATTTCTAAGAAGGAAACCAATGCTAATGGTGATGGCAAAGTAGCTTACCATATTCTTACGGTCCTTTTCTTTTTCTTCACTAATTTAGGGTTTACATCAAGAATAACTGGTAAAACATGATTTACCTTTGCTTAAGGTGGCATTTGGTGGTTCACATAGTACACGTGGGCTTGTTTCTTCTTTACTTTACGATAATTGGCACAAAATATAAAGGCTTTCTTGTGGATTAAAAAATATACCCGTAGAACTTGAAGCATCCTCATGCTCATGTGGCCTGGCGACCAAATCGGTACTAAGCGTTCCACTCATTTACATCCTTTACGCGAGATGTTTCCAAATCTGCAATTGTCGTCAGTCCAAATTATACGCATACAGCAAATTCTTAGCATTCTAAATGGGTACTAAGTGTTCCACTCAATTACATCCTTCACGCGTGATGTTTCCAAATATGCAATAGTCGTCAGTCCAAGGTTACCTAGATTGCCAGCTCAGAACCAACCTAATTTAGTAACAATCACTCTGTAAGTAAGCGCAGAAAACTTGCCGTCAGAGTCTAAGACCAGACTACAAACTGCATGGGTGGGTCTCGCAAAATATAAGCAAGGGCCAGAAAATATTCAGTTTAACTGGAGTCAAGGCAATAACAAGTTTTGATAAAACCAATAACATGGATCTCTATCAAAATGCAAGATTAAAACGCAACATGGAATACCAACTCGCACTGAGCTTCATATCAAAGAGCAGTAGTAAGAAAACAAGGGGTATCGCGGGGTCTAGGAAACTGCAAACTACTTATACATAGGTACACTAGAAGGGTAACATCAGTTTTGAGCTTCTAAGAGAAAGTAAGACCTGGGGAAATCTGCACAATGATTTCCTTTTTGAGCAGGAGGATATATCTGAGAAAGACGCATGTAAAAGCACAAAAGTAAGTGTGAGCCAGATGCTAAACTATAGAGATAGCAGGTGAAGCTAAAGAAGGAGTGGCTCATAAAGTTATCATTGATAAACCAAAAGATAGCAAGGTTCAGACTAAGCAACTGTTGTCGATTTGTCAAGAGCCCAAAACTACATTAATGGTGAAGTTCTTAAGTAAAAGTAGAGTAATTGACCAGTATTCTTCGTGCCAACCCAATATAAACCATGAAAGACAAAACATATTACGAGTAAACAAATGCTTGAGGATTTTAACAAGGTATTCTTCCACTCATTATTGCAGATACCATCACATTGAACGTGCTTAGCAAAATTGGAAAAAAGAAAATAAATTAAAAAAAAGTTAATAGAATTGAATTTTGAAGTAATCGTATGGTCATTCTACATTCTTCACATATAATTCACAGATACCAAACCAATTCAGGACTACAAAATCTCAGATGCCCCCACAATCAAAGAAACTGACTAAGTGCCTTCACCACTACAAGAGCATTAAAACCAAACCAAACCAGATATTAATAAATAAGCACTTTTCAACTCTGATCTTCACCATCACCAGCATCCCTCTCCTCAGCAGCAGCAGCCATAATTTCATCAAAGTTTGCTGTCTTCTCCAGCCATATTTCAATCTGAAAAGGAATATTAGAAAGAGACCTCAATATTAAATATATTCCGATGACAACTCAGAAATAAATAGAGTGAGAGGGAAACCTGAATTATAAATGGTACCACAACTACCCAACATAAAGCATATAAAATAATACCAACGAAAGACAAACTTAGCTCCCTGAATCACTAACAAAAAGTTACTAGTCTGAAAGGAAAGAAAGCAGAAAAAAGTAAACAGAAAAGGTATGTAGTCCCCTTCTTACAAACTCCAAAAATGAACATCAAGAGGATATTCACAGGAGGTTTTAACCTTGCATGTTCACTATGTGGGAAACCATGCACCAATCAAAAGGAAGCACAAACAGATAATTACATTCATTTACCTTGGCTTTCTGGACAGGTCGCCCTCTGGATTCATCCTTCATATCAACTGTCGAGGTCATGATCTCTACAAAGAGAACACAATTAATCAAGCAAGATTCAGTACTCGCTCAGAAGATTTATATTGAATGGGAACAGAAAATCTCACTCTTCTCAACAGCCAATCCATTGTTTTTCAGAATTTCAGCAACAGTTACAACTGTGGTGATAGCTGCATATATAATAAGAAAAAGGAAGCTTAAGCACAAAATAGTAGGTCAGAGCAGTGCAGACTCCTAAAAAAAAACTCTAATTTTTGCCTATGATGACACTAGCATAGAACCAACAAAACAAAATGTATTTCAATATACTTCAATTTTTTAAGAATTCACCAAATATATTTTGACTAAGAGTAAATCCACATCACCATAGTTTATCAAAAATTTAAACAATAAAAATCATATGATATTAAAGAATATAAGAGGGATATAAAATTTTCATATGATGATACTTGAACGGTAAAGAGCAATGAACAGTATAGCAAACAAGAAGATGGAGAAATTCACAAAAATAGAGAGATGAATAAGGTAGCTTAAGAAACATGGAAATACCCATTCCAAGGGCAGAGAGCTCCACCTCATTGTGCTGCTGCATATACCTCTGCGACCAAAAAATTAGACAAAACAAAAGCATTGTGAAGAACCGAATACAAAGTTAAACATTTATATAGTCAACACCCAAACCTGAACCCGTAAATACTGCATTAGAAGCACAACTTATTAAAGAGGCCAATCCAACGAACATAAACAGTAATCCTATTATCAAGGATAGGTAAGATGAGCAAACCTATAAACATACAGCCCTAAACCAAATCCCAAAATACCACTAGTACGCCGAAAGAGAAAACTCCAGAAACACAGAAACTTTAATTTCAAATCTCCATTTTTCCAGAATACGAAGACAACTGTAATCTTAATCACAGGGCAAATCGAACGAACTGGCTAACAATATCCAAGAGTAAAAAATGTACAGATTAGAAACAAACCACAGCTATACAGAGACAAAAATCACACCTTGGCTAGATTAACGTAAAAAAACAATGGTTTCTTGGTGTTAGAAACTTGAATCCGATTTTTCTTGTTTGCATCTCCAGCCAAGTTCATGTTGTTTACTCCCTCTGTAATTTCTTCCATTTTGAACTCAAAACCCAAAATCCTAACCACCAACTTTCAATCGTGGGTGAAGTCAATATAATATATCAGCTAACTGGACGTGGGTTTTCCTGTTTCGTAATTTGATTTTGCTTTTATAATAAATAGAAGCTTTGAGTAGTGGGGTGCTTACTTTACTGTTGCTCTTTTTCTTTTTCTAAGCTAGAGCTCTCGCTGTGTTAGGGTTTCGTTTATTTTATATGGATATAATTAAATTAGGAAGGAATTTAACTGCGTTTAAAAAAAAAAGGGGGAAGGATTCTTTTTGTAGACCAGGAAGGAAATTAAATCGAAAGAGATAATTTTTTTAAAGCGAAAAAAATAAAATAAAATAAAAGTCTTAAATATGAAAATTACATCTACTATATTTTTGTACCATAATTCACAATCAACAACAATGGCTTTTACGTTATCATGACAATAATTTACAACTGGAAATTTTGATCTGTACTAATCAAGATAGTTGCCGCCGTTCACTTGAAAATTCATGAGTTTGGCCGAAAATAGCATTCAGAAAACAAGAAATTTTCATAATTCCTAGTATTTTGAGTGATATACCTTTCCGGTTTTACCGCATCTAGAGTTATATAATATAGCACATTATTAAAGATAAATTTTACTGAGTCAAAATAAGAAGAAAAGAATTAAATATTAATATCATAATCAAGGCCATCAGATTCAGACATTTGAAACCACAGAGATTTCGTACCACAATGCAATGATGACATTCTAGATTCTAGACATTGCTGAAACAAAATCGGCCAAAATATAAAAGCAAGTAATTGGAACCTTTAGCATGTACAAGTATCAAAATCAAAGGCTAGTAGCAGAAGCTTTAACAATAAAAAAAAAATACAAGCTATTCCATCGATGCTTAGACTCAAGCCACTGGCAAGAACAAAAACCATTCAGGCAAGATCGAAGTTTAAAATTTCTCGACAAAAATGCCAGGAGAAGATGAAAACACACACACAAAAAAAATGAGGACTGTATTTATCCTTTCTATTTCAACTTGTAGTTAGTCTTCGCAGCTATTTCCGTCATGAAGTCCTGCAAACCATGCATCTTTTTTGAACCTTTACTATAAAGAAGCCAACAGTGGAATTGGCATCCACGCTTACTCCCAACCTCCACCAGCATCGATAAATTCATGACTATATCCATAGTCACGAGACCCTGTAGGATAAGAATCCACGTCAGGAGAAGCAAGATAATCAGCAGCAGTGGTATAGTATTCGGTGCTGGAAGGAACAGTAGCAGCATAACCAACTTCACTAGAAGAAGCATCACAACAATCAAGAACAGAATTCTCATCTCCATTAATACTGGAATGTTGATAATTATCACACAAAGATTGCAACCTTGCTCGGAAGTCGGAGCCACCAAATTTGCTACGTCCGGACCTGTTACCCCGACGGTTGCCACCAAAATAATTCTCAGCATACTGGTTGAGCCAAGAGGGAACTTCCTGTTTTGCCTCCTGCATTATACCAATAAGTGGCTTTGCTATTTGAAGGTTCTTGTCGCTGAAGAATGAAGTTGCCAGGCCAGAATTACCAGCTCGGCCAGTGCGGCCTATCCTATGAACATAGTCGTCTATGCCGTTCGGCATGTCAAAGTTTATGACATGGGCCACGTTTGGGATGTCCAGACCTCGTGAAGCAACATCTGTTGCCACCAAAATTGGAGTCATACCACTTTTAAAAGACCTCAGGGCATGTTCCCTCTCCTTCAAATTTAACAAATTAACGTCGTATGTTAGAAAGAAACAGGTAAATTTGTAGAAATTAGCCCAGCAGAATAAGGAAAACTAAAAAATTGTATTTTCCAGCAACAAGTGATTTAAATAAATAAGTAAAGAAAATTGCTATCAAAATTAAATTACTACAACTGATGACTTCAATACAACAGAAAGGATTTTAGGCATTCTCCAAAATTAGTTTTCTTCAAGGTCATATTCATACTAGCCATTTCAGCTGAAGGAACTTTCAAAATTATAACACAGCAGACCACGCCAATGAAAAGAAACTAGTACTAAGGCATTACTAACAGCGAGACTGTAAATTCACATTATAAGCATTTCAGAGAGGTAAAATGCCAAAAGATACTCAAACAGAGAAGAGGAGTAACCCTTTGCATTTTGTCACCATGTATAGCTATCGTCCGAATACTATTCATGCACAACCAGTGTTCTAATGCATCTGCTCCTCTCTTTGTTTGAACGAAAACTAGAGTTAAGGTAGGCTGCAACACAAACAAAAGGTCAGTCTTCCCCACTCAAAAAATTGATAAATTGTAAACTCTACCCTATACAAGCAATTTCAAAGCAATATCAACTTCATAAGAAGTGTATGATGACCAAACAGCACAATGACAATTGACAGAAGACAAGGCCGTCATTAGAATATTCAGATCAGCAAAATACCTTCCTATGTGTTCCATTTGCCTTCTGGGCACAAAGAAGATTCATGAGAAGCCTTCTCTTGTCCATATCCTGAACTAATTCAATCCTCTGAACGATTGAATCAGTGCTTGAACCAACTTTTCCAACAGTCAGAAATATGTAATTTGAAAGAAAATCAGATGCAAGTCTCTGCAAAACATAAAAAAAGAATAGCTATGTGAAAGCAGCCACAAGGGGTTCATTCCAATGGAATGCAATCTGCATGTTCCCAACCATTAACTTCAGCAGTTGAAAGCGAAAATGTATTTAGTTTTGCGACTTATACTATCTGTATCTCAAATCTCAACACAGAGCTCAGCTCAGCATGCTCAAACCAGACAAAGGTGAAGCTGTACTCTTAGCGCACACCACATTCCACTATTTACCTCTATAAAATAGAGAAGAGAAGAAAAAGCCAAGAATTGCATACATCCCAATTCCAAATAGCAATGAGTGCACAATGGCATGGCACAAGAGCAGGAGTGAATTAACCTGTATATCATCAGGAAATGTAGCACTGAAAAGCAAGGTCTGCCTAGATCCTGGGGGAGGCATGCCCATTTGCTCGACAATCTCCCTAATCTGTAGCTCAAATCCCATGTCCAACATTCTGTCTGCTTCATCTAATGCCAAATACTTTATCATTTGAAGAGAAACTCTTGCTCTTTCAATTATATCCAGCAATCGTCCAGGAGTAGCAACCAAGATGTCAACGCCTTTCTCCAAATTGCGGAACTGCAATATGAGGAGTTGAAGGGGCATCATCAACAATTTGTCCAAACCATATATTTTATTTGGTAATCTCAGAAGTCGAAACTCGTTAGATCAATCAAAAAGTTCCGAAGTTATGAACAATACAGTGCAATACGAAGAATTGTTAATTTATTAATGTGGAAAACGTTAATTATAGTTTAAATAAATGTGAAAGAGTGTACGTATAATTCCATAATGCTGACAGCTTCGCTACAAGGAAACATCTCGATCATAGCCAAGGAACAAACTCCCCGCCCAAGAGTTTATATTATCTAGAATTAAAAGGTTGAAAACATCACACCGTCTCTGCCACTTACAACATTTTGTATGAAAGGAAATAAGATCTCCCTTAAAACACGAAAAACATCAGAATCATACCATTAATACTCAACAACCAAGCAGGTAATGTGCAACTTTTTTGAAAAAAGAAGAGATCAGAAATAAATAACAATATAAATAAATAAATAAATAGATAAGCACATTCAAGACACAAGCAAAAAAACAAAAAAAAAAATTAGTAAAATGTACAAAATAGCAGTAAACCTGTTGGGCAATGGGTGCCCCTCCATATACAACCACAACCTTAAGCCCAGTCTTGGAAGAAAATTTCATTGTGTCTTCATCCAAAAGACGAAATTATCAAAAAAAATCCAAAAGTAGAAAACAAGGAAATTATTTTGAAGAAAAAGAAATTAGAAACAACACAAAACTCATAAACAAACCACAATCAAATCCACCTGACAAGACAACTCTCTAGTAGGGGCCAAGATAAGAGCAGTGGGTTACGCAATCCTGGACCCACCACGACTCGATACCACCTTCTTAAACCGGTCCTTCAAAATCCCACAAATGATCGGAAAACAAAACGCAGCCGTTTTCCCGGACCCCGTCTGCGCACATGCCATCAAGTCAAGCCCAGCAACAGCTATTGGTATGGCATGACACTGTACGGGCGTTGGCTTCACGTACTTACACCTCTTAATGTTTTGGTTCAATGCTTCACCCAAATCAATCTCATCAAAACTTGCCACCGGTTGAGGTATTTCCGTTCCACTAGCCTCCACAGGAATATCTTCATACGCATCAAAGTTGATAGCCTTAACGTTATTGTTATCGATACTATCATCATCTTGTTTAAGATCAAGTTGCTCAAACTTGTTAGCGATGTCATAAGAGGTTCGGTTTTGGTCTGAGCTGACTCCAAATGGGCTGCTTCCACGGTGTAGAGTAGCCGGGGAGTAACGGAGTTGGGGAGCGTTGATAATTTTGGTTGTGAAACGAGGACGAGTGGGAGTTGATTCAGTAGAGAGGTTAAATGAGGAAGCGTGAGAGGTATTGATATTAGAAGCACCATTGTTATTGTATTCCTGCCTCGCGAATGGTGGCAGGTATTTTGGTCGAGTCCGGTTAAATGGTTGAGTCAGGTTATAGGCCGACTCTGTAGCTTCGTCTGTCCAAGTCATGATTAATCTCTGCAACACAGAGATTAGCTAAAAGACGAATCAAGACAGACCTTCCGAATAAAACAGTAAGAACAAAAGAAGAGGACGGAAACCCTAAACGCTTGTGTACGTACCAGATAAGGATTGCGATGAAGAATTGTTTTCTGAGAAAGACACTCTCCGTTCGCGAATGTTAGAATATATACCCTACAAAATAAGGAGTATCCACAATGAGAATATGTAAAGTCGGTTAGAAATTAGAAATGGCGAACTGCAGCTGGTGAATAGCGTTGTTTGTAGAAGAACGAGAAATTTATAACTCCTACCCGGATGAAACAATTATTTACTAGGACGCGCTTCACGATGAATGAGCGAAATGCATTCCAAAGAGAGTTGGAAGTACGAGGGCGTAAAACCAATGAATTTCCGCCTGCGTTCGATTCATGCATGGGAATGGATCAATTTTACTATGACCAAGTTAACCCTGATATTGATTTTAATGACAGGCGAGTATTGTCGTGGGTCGACGTGGAGATTGTTGAGGGAGAGTCGGGTGGAAAGTATTTTACATGCAATTATGGTTGCATTTGAAAAATCTAAGTGGCGTCAAGGTCAGGGTCAACCGTAATAGCTACTGCCTGCCGTTGGTGATTGCACTTTCGTAGGCGCAATAAAATTAAAATCGAATCATTTGTTGATATGGAGAAATTATAAGTGTGGGGTGGATTTGGTAATATGCGGCCAATTGAATTGGTTAATTAATTACTTTACTGTAAAATAATCGAAGATAATTATCATCATTATTCTACTCAAGTTAGCTTCTCCAGTACACTTTGCAAATACAAGGGTAAGTTGGAAGCGTTTTATAGTAAATTTGATTTCATCGTTATTATCATTATTCTACTCAAGGTTGGCTTCTCTCCAGCACAAATACAAGGATAAGTTGAAAGGGTTTTATAGTAATTTGGATCTGTAATTGAGTTTTGAAAAGCGCGTGGCAACACTGAAAAATCAGACTCCCACCTCCATAGCCAATGGCCAAACAAGTGCCTGAGACCCTTATCAGGAATCTTTCCCACGCGCAGGAAGGTTTAAATAGCCATCACATCAACAGATAAAAAGGATCATTTTGCATGGAAATAATAGGGTGCATTCTCTTGTACTGTACCGAGCAACTCCTTACTTTTTATTATTATTATTTTTTTTCAAAACAACCCACAAGGCATATTTTAGATTATAATAGCTAATATCGACAGTAATTATAAATCATCAGATTCATTCTCAACTTTGAAAGTCGGTTTAAATATGTACTTTCCATTTCCTCGACAAACAATTTTTGAGCAATACCATACGAACAAACTCATCGTACAAATTTAATTTAAAAATAAACAAATAAATAGAAGTCCTTATAGATTTGCAAAGGTATATTCTTTTTTTTTGTTGTTGTTGAACTTCGGATATTAAAAAATTTTAATCCTTTTATTTAATAAGTTTGTTAATCTGAAATTATAAAAGATGAAACGAAAAAAAAAAACTCAATGTTTGATGGAAATTTTGTATACTTAAATTAAAATTCTTTTAGAGATAATCTTTTAAAAAGAATTTGTAATGATTCAACTTAACTCTTTTTTTTTTTTTCCTTTACCTCATTTTTTTCTTTTTCATTGCGATTCTACATTTGTCAGTTGTTACACTCTAAAAGGTTGTGAGATTTTGGTGATCATGAGATTGTAACAATGAAACTACCGTACCACAAAATCTTCTAGTTATTTATAAAAAAATACGTTATTTCAAATGATTCACTTGTTAAAATCACTGTTATAATTAGGTCTTGAGGGCAATGCTTATCCTTTGACTTAAGATCAATCAATTCTTAATACTGTACTCTTGAATGGTTATTGTAACTAAGTCGCAAGGTTGGTTTTGATATGAGATCAATCATGACTCATCCCTTGAGTTCTTTAATCATTTTCCCACTGGCCGGGGCTCAGGGTATATAGGCTTATGGATCCTGTATAACTCATCCCCTAAGTTCTTTAATATTATCTATAATCATTAACTAATCACTGAGAAGCAAATGCATTAACCACATGACATAGTCAAGATTTCAAGATCTCAAATAATTTTCTCCGCCTTCAATAAAAACTTAATATGCCGACTCGAGATGGTGATCGCTTAAATGACAAGCTTTACAACTTCTCAGGATTTCTTTTTATCACTCAAATGCTGTATGCGTCCTCATTGTACAGTTGGGCATCATTCCCATCATTGATTGCTTATGACAGCTTGTATCTTTAAATGTGTAGCTGTCAACATCACGTATCCGTAAATACGCCATTTGAACTTTCTCCACGTGTCAGTTTTATAGTGATCCAAAAGAAGGATATGCTTCGAATCCACTCGCACATCATTGAATCTGAACTTCCTTTCAATTCAATGGTTATCTATCTAGAGTTCCCAAGCATTTTATTTGACCTTCTATCGTCTCTACTCTTCGTTTGATCAATGGGAATTTTAAATTGTTGACGTTAATTAAAAATTAAGTGTAAAAAATAAAATTATTATTTATTTAAATAATAATAAAATAAATTATTTAAAAGTTAAAATTTAAATTTAAGAGATTGATTAAATATAAAAAATATTAGATATTTCGTATTTTCTTTTAAAAAATAGTTATTACAAATATAATGGCCTTAAATTTTAATTTTTTAAATTTATCTTTTTTAATATTTTTTATTAAGAGAACGAAAAATATTAAAAATATTTTATCGTTTTAATTTTTTTAAAAATATTTATTACGAAAAAAAATATAAAAAATATTTTTTCATCTTAATTTTTTTAATAATTAAAAATTTTAATTAAAAAAATATTAAAAATATTTCGTCATTTTAGTTAATTTTTTATTTTTATTTTTATTTATTATTTTACTAAGAAAGAGAATATTAAAAATATTTTATCAATTTACTTTTTATTAATTAAAAATTTTAACTAAAAAAAAGAAAATATCAAAAATATTTTGCTTTCTTAGTTAATATTTGTAAGCCTTATTAACTAATAATAATAAAAAAATATTATAAATTTTTATTTTATATAAAAAATATAAATGCAATAACTAATTAATACGATATTAAATAATATATATAACTTGAATAAAAATAAAATAAGTACTAAATATTTATAAGATTAAATTTTAAATATTATAAATAAAGATAAAAATATATAAATTAAAGAATAAATAACAGTAAATACTCCACTAATTTATGTAAAAGTAAATAATATAAATTTAAATAATATAAAAGATAAATTATTCTTATTTTAAATTAAATAATAAAGAAGGACAAAATATCTCACTAATATATATAAAAGTAAATTATAAAATTTAAACAACATTGGAAATAAAATATTTTCACTTAAATTAAATAATAAATAAGAGCAAAATATCTTACTAATATGCATAAAATAAAATAAAATAAATTTAAATAATATAAAAAATAAATTATCTATGCTTTAAATTAAATAAAAAATAGGAACAAAATACCCTACTAATATGAATAAAAATAAATTATAAAATTTAAATGATATAAGGAACGAAATATTTTTATTTAAATTAAATAATAAATAAAAAAATACCCTAGTGACGTGTGTAAAATAAATGATATAAATTTAAAATATTTTCACTTTAAATTAAATAACAAATAGGGGCAAAATACTTTATCAACGTGATAAAAATAAATTGTGAAATTTAAATAATATAAAAAGCAAAATTTTTTCACTTAAATTAAATAATAAATAAGAGCAAAATATCTTACTAACGTGCATAAAAATAAATTACAAAATTTAAAATAGTATAAGAAATATAATATCTTCACTAAATTAAATAACAAATAAATATAAGTATGTATAATAAAGTACAAAGTAAAATAAAAAAATAAGAAGTCTAAATTAAACCTTTCATAATACTATATAAGATAAGATTAAATAAAATTTAAAATATTTTATTAATAAAGAAAATATTACATAGTTTAAAAAAAGAAAAAGTAATAACTTTTTTCTTTGTTCTTTCTTTCCTTTTCTTCTTCTTTTCTCTCTAAGCTTTTTTAATGCTCTTACACTTTCTTATTTTTTTCAAACTTTCTCTTACTTCTTTCATACTTTCTCTCACTTCTAACTTGATCTTTAAAAAGTAAAATAGCTTAATATGTATAGACAAAATTTGAAAACTAATTATCAATAATGATTACCAAGTAGTTGATATATTAAATAAATTTGTCGATTATTTTGACTAATTATGCATCTAATCTTAAAAATTCTGCTCAAATCATGCACTTAATATTTAATATAAAATTTTAGCGCCAACTTTGTTGAAATTTACTTACCACTTGAACATAAAACTTTTAGAATTTTGTCTCAGCTTTTTATATATATAAAATACATATCCAAACTTTAAGTATTTTGAAAAATATAGTCCAAATATTAAAAATAGGTTAAATTAGACTATTACTACAAATGGGTTTACTTAATGGGTTTAGAAATACAATTTAAAGTCCAAATTAATGATTAGTTTAACATAAAAGTTTTAATTCATTAAGTTAACTTTTCATAAATATTTGTATTAAGTGAATTCAAAAT
>JAWDEX010000018.1:8602344-8615716 GCA_035221805.1 Trichilia hirta | reverse complement strand
ACTAACTACTACACTGTTCAAGTAACTGTTCAGGTGTCCCGTAATATTAGATAACGCCATGCACAGCAAGTTACAGACATTCATTGCTATGCCAGACCTAACGTAAAAGAGTGGTAAAAGGTGGTGAAAAGATTGATTCAACTACCGTACCTACTACTGTCTAATCAAACTCCTGTTCTCCGATGCTCACACGTGCAGGAGCTCTATAAAAGGTGAAGATTATGCATGTAGCAGGATTAGAATTTTTCTCCTTCGGACAGTCATTACTCTTCTCTTAACTTGGGAGCTTTAAGAGAAGACTTTATATGAGTAGTTAAGGGATAACTACTGCACTTACGCATTTTTTTCGAGCCCAGCTTTTCGGATCGATAAAATACTCAAACACTCGTAATTTCTCTCTTTTTATTTGACCCTACACAATTTCACTGACTTGAGCGTCGGAATTTATTCGCCGATGAGCCGGCTTCACTCCTAACTCATTTTTCTGTGATTTCAGGTAGTCCCCGAGAAGCTTCTATGTCGATCGTAACAGTAAATCTGTGTGATGTGCTAAATCTTCCGTTAATAAAAAATTTGGACATCAACAATTATTATTATTATTATTATTATTATTATTATTATTATTATTATTATTATTATTATTATTCTCTTCATAAGCTAATAGTTTTGATAAACAAATAATTTTAAAAAAAAAATAAAAATAAGATTATTTTGGATATTGTAATATATTTTTATTAAAATAATTTATTTGTTAAAATTATTTACTAACAAAGAGAATAATAATAATAATATAAATAAGTAAATTAAGAAATGAGTTCATTTTAGATATTTTAGTATTTTTAGTAAGAAAACTAACTGTTAAACGGATAAAAATGCTGTAATACGACATATATGTATGAATTTTCATAAACTGTTTCTTAATTTATAATTTTTACAAACTTCATGAAGGTTTTTGAAAATATCCTTTACTATATTGCTATCTCTCATTTCATTGATATTAATATAAAAATAAAAATATAATTAAAAATTATTATACAAAAGGGCTGATTATACAATACTTATTTTTAATTCTTTGCCTATATTTAAAGTTGAATACGGATAAATATTAAAAAAAAATTAGCCGGTTTAAACTATTATAAACCACAGTAGTTCTTAATGGCTAATTGCATTGCATTGAATTAGTGAAAGTCGATTGTCCGTCATGTGAAAGATCAATTCCGGCACGTGGCCTGGCCATCCTCATGCTTTACGTCTTTGACCACTTAACAAGAATGTCAAAATCTAACAAACAAAAAATCTGTTAAGAAATATAATAATTAATAATGACAATGACAATGACAAAAGATTTTCGAATATTTAGCTGTTATTAATCACTTTCAAAAACAAAAAAAGTTCCCATTAATCGGGGATCATGTCAAAAGATTCAAAACAGCGCACTCCCTAGGACAGGGAAAGTGCACTAGTGTATTTTTTAGTTGCGACCGAAGAATCCTGAGGTTTAATTTGCTGTACTAAACTTTCAAAGAATTACGTGGATTTTTGATTTTCTTACATTGCTATAATTATAAATCGTCTTTTATATAAAAAAAAAATTAAAAAATTTTATTAAAAAATTCTAACGACAAAAAATTATTTATGCACGGGTAGACATTATCATTATTAAGCTTTTATAATATTAATTAATAATTATCACTTATTAATAAATATTAAGTTTTATATTAGTATTAGTATATTAATTTTCCTGATTGTTATTTGCGGTGACATCTCTAATGTCGTATTAATTAGTATACAAATTGGGAAAAAAGAGTAATACTATTCATATAAGTAATTTTTTAAATAAAGAAAAATGTTTTATCTACGTAAGTTTAAAGGCATAAAGTATTTTTAATAATTCGAAATCTCCGTTTTAATGACATCGGGATTAATAATCAGATAATCAGATCAACAGTAGGTTCATACACCATTTAATTTTACTATAATCCTATTATCGTAACATATCCTTCAAAATCTGGTCAGCGTTGCGTGCAAAATAGGAATTATCCGTCTCTAAACCCACGGGACATATTAGTCATAACAAGAATGACGGAAGGCTAAAACCGTCTGAAAATTTACCCCATGTCCGTCCATCCAAATGACGTTGGTTGCTAAATACTAAGATCTTCCCGGTTCCTCTGTTCTGTACCCGGAAATATTTCGCTTTCAAATTTGTGCGATACAATAGCTGAAAACGAGCAAGACACTGTATGGGAGCAGTAAAGAAGATCTGGAACGAAATGGAGGTTGCAACGGAAGCTTGTGAAAACGGTAGCACTGAATTTCAAGCATCTCCTCTCACCGTTGACATCTCTCTGTCTCTGCCTCACATGACCCATCGCATCATGTCAGTTTCATCTCTACGCTACCGTTTTTGCATGAAACGAAAACTTCTGGATCTTATTTTTTTGTTCTCGTGTGGGTTTCTTTTTAATTATGTTCAGCTCAGCTAAGTTTAATGGGGTTTGCAATTATGATTGTGATTGAAATTTTGGCAGAGAGTTGTGCAAAGATCTGTTTAAGAAGTGGTCAAAATTGGAAGATTCTCGTTTCTCCGTCGAGACAGTATCCGGCGGCATCACAAATTTGCGTGAGTATATTTTAAGGTTATTGTTTATTGTTATAAGTATGTGCTCATAGTGGTTCTCATAATCATAGTTGTCTTACCAAAATATTTACATTAAATCTTGCAGTTTTAAAGGTTACAGTGAAGGAAGAGAATGCAAATGATATTTCTGTGACAGTTAGATTATATGGGCCTAACACGGATTATGTTATCAATCGTGAAAGGGAATTGCAGGTGATTGTTTGGTTGTTATATGTGATTATATGTATAAGCACTTGTCTTTCTCATGAGTACCAAGAAATTTGGTTATTCTGAATATTTTATCAGCGAGTTTCTTTTGTTTAATGTGAAGTTCATGCAAATTAAATTGTGTTGCCTGTAGTTAATGTTGACTTACTTATTAGAATCCTTATGTATATTTGATTAACTTTTAGTTGCATCAGTTTTACTTTCTGAAATTGTTAACAACATATTGGATTTAGGCCATCAAATACCTCTCGGCTGCAGGATTTGGCGCAAAGTTGCTTGGGGTCTTTGGAAATGGCATTGTGCAATCTTTTATTGATGCTCGGACGTTAAATCCATTAGGTAAGCACAGAATATCATATATCACACACTTGAATAGAATAATGACCTTGTCATTAAACCTATCTCAATTGCTTGGCAGACATGAGAAATCCAAAGCTGGCTGCTGAAATTGCCAAACAACTGCACAGATTCCATCAGGTGGAAATTCCCGGTTCTAAAGAACCTCAGCTATGGAATGACATCTCCAAGTTTTTCGAGAAAGGTTTTCTTCTGATTTATGTGTAGTCTGCCATCATAAACGAATTTGACTTGTCTCCAAGTTTAAATATTTTAATGTTCTGTGTTTTATTCTGCTAAATCAACTGCCTTCACGCAGACAGTATTCATATTGTGTTCACCTCCTCTTCTTGCAGCATCTACTCTTGAATTTGATGATATTGAAAAGCAGAGGATGTATGAGACAATTTCATTTAAGGAAGTTCAAAAAGAAGTTGTTGAGCTCAAGGTAGTCTTTGTTCATTGGTGCTCTGGCCTCTATCCATGCCTTTTTGTGTCCAATGTCAGGATGAAAAGAAGCTGGAATAACTTTGTTCTTCTAAACTGGTGTCTGACTGAAGTTCTTCTTTTTAGTATGTTTAGTCTATCTCATTTATTAATATTCACAACTTTATCCCCAACAGTTCAACATTTGTTTAATTCTGGTATTACTTGTCATTATACACTACAGGTAACTAAGCCTAAAACATACATGATTTTCTTGCAATGTTGTCGGGTGATGCTGTTTGGTAACTTCCCAGATCCTCAATAGTGTGCACAAGATAAAATAAATGCAAGAGACTTACATTGATCATGCATCTTTTTTGATTCCTGGTGAATTTGGATTGATCCCCTCAAGGTTCTCACTTGAATCATCTCCAAATAATGATCTTGTTTGGGAAAATGTTATATTGGCATTTACGAAGCACAAGGTGTATGACAATATGACCTGAGCATCAAAGTTAGAAACCCCTTATCTCTGTCTTCTTTTCACCTTATAATTCATGGTGCGAGTCAACCATGACAAGATTTAAGAAGATTTTTTCATGCTACTGGATGATACCTGTTCATGTTTATTAATCCGAACAGCTCTTGTTGATTTATGGCTGTCATATACTGATTTTGTACTTCTCAATCATGAAACTAAGAAGTTTTATGCTTTTTATGATATGAGTCCTGATGATGGAACAGGAATTGGCAGGCCTTCTAAATGCTCCAGTGGTGTTTGCTCATAATGACTTGCTTTCTGGGAATATAATGGTTAATGCTGAACAAGGTAAATCCAGCTTTTGACTTCTAGTGCACACACTTATTTATGCAGGAGAAATGTTCTATCATCTGTTACTGTGTTTATTGGAACCTCTTCTTGTGTCTCTATTATTTTCTGAGTATTGCCAATTGAATATCACTTATGAACAACCCCAGAGTAGATGCTTTATACCTTGAAACTCAAGATATATGCAACTGATCCATCCAATGGATTTTCTGATAATAGCTCTTGTTCTACATCAGAAAAATATTATGTCACTATGACTTATGACTGAGATGTGTTAGTCTGTGTTTAAGGGTACTTAGGAAGTGTCTTAAATGCCTTGAGAAGGTAGGTTTTTATTTTCAAATTTTGGGTTAAGAAGTAATAGATATCTCTTGGTGAGGATCCAAGAAATGCAATTGCTGGTTACATATTTTTCTTTGGCTTGGGTTTTAGTTTCACAAATCAATAAACTTCCCTTGCATTTCAGTTTCTCTCAGAAACCCTGTTGTGGCACAACATTAAAGGATTAGAGATCAAGGCTTTATCATCATCTTGAATTATGAACCTATAGTACAAAAGATATATTTACAAAACTGCGGTTGGTAGCTGGCTAATGATACCGATTTTACTTTTACCAATTTGATAAACATTTTTCAATTAGTTTTTTAAATGCTATTAAACAAGGAAATTTGGCATGCTTTAATATTCATCATGGGTTATTGCTATGAGATGCCAAAGATAGCTGCCCCCAAACAGGATGAAAATGTAATCTGGGTACCAATGCTTGATGTGGTGTCTGGCATGCTTTACAGGCTGAGCAAGCAAAAATGGTTCATTTTCTACTGATTATCTTGTATTGTTTTCCATTTTTCCTCTTACTGACTATGTTACTTATTTGATGAATTTCAGAGGAACTCTACTTCATTGATTTTGAGTATGGATCGTACAATTATAGAGGCTTTGACATTGGAAATCACTTCAATGAATATGCTGGCTATGATTGTGACTATAGCTTGTATGTTTCTATTCGTTTTCTTTTCCTGCTGTTCTCTGCTTTACAATCATGGTGATGAAATAGACAGCTCCCATTTATTAATCTGTTGAACTGGTGTTATGTAGATACCCAAATATAGACGAGCAATATCATTTCTTCAGGCATTATTTACAACCTGAAAAACCAGAGGAGGTATGTGAGAGGAAACTTCTAGTTTATGCAGGACCAAATATTAATTGTGGAATGCCTTTTTAAAATGGTTTTGAAGTTTGACATATTTCTCTGAAATAGAATAAATATTGTACATTTGCTTGAATGGTGCATACATGATCTAAATAAAAATATTTTTACTTTATTGGCCTATAAACTCTACACTATAAAGGTATTGGTCATGAAATGTCGATCTTAACATGGTTTTGTATCATGAGAAGGGCACCCAATTGTGTGCGTGACCCTCAGTTCTGAATTTATGAGATTGAAATTGAAAATTGTAATATCATCAGCATAGATGAATAATCATCAAAATATTTTACCTCCATGTCCTAGTGGAATAGATCTCTGTGGACCAAAAATCTTATGGCAGGGGCATATACCGGACTCATTTGGCAATACAACTAGAGGATTCTTTTATATCTTTTGTAGTTTGACAAGCTCTTTCTGAAACTGTCGTTTATTACTCAGGTATCTGACCAGGATCTGGAAGCACTTTATGTTGAGACAAACACGTTCAAGTTGGCTTCTCATTTATTTTGGGCCTTGTGGGCACTTATCCAGGTATCTTTACTCCAGCTGAGCTATGTGATTGTACACGTCAACCTCAAGAAACAATAATGTTTTTTAACTTTTAATTAATTTGTTTCTGTTGTTAATAGGCAAAAATGTCTCCTATAGACTTTGATTATATTGGCTATTTCTTCCTCCGATACAACGAATATAAAAAGCAGAAAGAAATGTTCTTCTCACTTGCACAGTCTTATCCATCAAAATCAGAGGGTGGCTGAAACCGCTGTTACCCACCTTTGGCAAACTTCTGTTTGTTATAAACTTGTAGAAGAGCTACTTCATTCCTCTAGCTAGACATTCTTGTAAAATACTTTTGTAGCCATTGATGAGAAAGGAAGTTGAAAACAAATACGAACAAATAATGCAATTTACAGGCAGTGTTATGTTCTGCCGAATTACAGAACTATGCAGTTGATTTGTTTGCAATACTCATGTTGTTCGTAGTTGCATAATAAGTTGTTAAACACATGTTTGCCTCGTTATTTCTCATCCATTTTTATTTGTGCTTTGTGATAAACTCCGATGCAGCTCTCCTGTGGACAGGTTGCACGCCTGGAAAATGTGCTGCCAATATGTGGCAAATTTGGTGCTTCATCTTCGTGCATCCGTTGTAATAAACAATAACAAACCTAATTACCAATTGATTGACAAAAATTGCAGCAATATAGCGTCACAACTACATCTGTTGGACATAGAGCCCTTTAATTCGACATGTAATAATAGTTGTATCATGTAGATATTAGTAGCGGTAGGCAACTAGCAAAACATTACATCCTTGTCGATCAAGTACCTCTCAAGTAAATATCGATCCTTTAAGATCGACTGACAACACTGATTTATAACTTAATCGGATGGAAGATTTGGGTAAATCAAAGACATTGTAGATCATAACCTACAGAGAACCCACCAATGAAAGCTATATAAGTTACGGTCTAAGCTTGGAGAACCTGGCTGTGAACAATGCGACTTCTTAAGCCGATTCCTGCAGGGCAATACTTGACCAAAAGTTTGTAACTAAAGTCTTGAATTGCCCTTTCCCTGATATAATTTCCTACAGATGCTCAGCAGAAGCTCCTCGCTCACCATTGGATTTTGAAACATCAACCAGAGATATATTATTACGGATGATGCACAGCCTTCCATTCAGTGGAACCAAAGCTGCTGCCTCCAGAGCTCGAGAATTCCCCAATGCATCCTACTGTCAATAACCTAGCTCCAAGAATCAGTCACTTCGTTGTAAACGCTGATTTTTCAGTCATCCTTACATTCCAAAGAATAGAGATGTCCATTAAGGGAAGCACTTCGGTGCCTCCAGGCTGCAACCATTCCATCATAACCAGGGTACCAGCTATCAGTTTCAGGTTGGTACACCTCACTAAGAACTTGACGGTGAAATTCAAGCCCCTTCAAAAGCCACGTGCCTTCGTAAACAACCCCAATGAAGGGCACCATTGCTGTGCTTAGATCTGAAATGACAGTGCATCTATTCTTGTTGGGATCATAAACTTCAGCCGATCTCAGGGACCGATGGCCCCCACCATTCTCCCCACCGGTAACATACAAGCAGTTATTTATTACACAAGAACCAAAAAAACGTTGCCTATCAAGCATGTCTGGGGCACAGTGCCGTTTATTAGTACTGGCACTATAGGAAATAACTCGTCTCATTGAGAATGGCACAACCAAATCCAAGGGCTTCAGAATATTCCCTAGGGACAGGAGACAGTGGCCGCCAGAGCTGGTATATGGGGGGAAAGGCATGCCATGAGAGTTTTCCATGTTGACCTCTCTTAATGACAAATACCCATTCCGCAGCAATCCAAGGCTTTTCCGGAGCGAGCAAACGAAGTTACCAGACAAAAGACGATGCCATCTGTTGCACACCAGACGGGAGTTTACCGTGCTCATCCAACCTGAATCAGGCAAGCAATGGCTAGAACATTGGTGAGTCCTAGAAGCAAAGGAGATAGGTTTCGGCTCCTGCTGCCACTTCCAGGCTTGTTCCTAGTTGGATGAACAGATGGTTTAATGTCAGGTTGAAGACAGAGCTTTGTACCAGGAACATATTTTTTTGCTCCAGCAACAGTTTTTGAGACCAGCATCTGCCCTGCAAAAACAAGCTGTCATGTCAACCGGCAAAGGTACAAGTATGATAATTACTAACGTTCCTTTATCCACTTCATGACTACCAATACTGGAACTCAACATAATAAAATATATAGTAGTCAGTGTCAGAGACAATTATACACATACAGGTGCGCATGTTCATTCATTGGTTCCCTGATAAAAGAAAAACAGATTCATAGACAAATTGTGTAATCTATAGCACATGCAGGAGTTGAAACACAAAATGGCAAACTATATATCACCCAAGACTAATGTTTTGATGTAGCAGAATATCAAACAAAAACACCCCCTAAACCGACAGTTTGTTTTCCTTAAATAAATATTTTGAAGAATAAAATTCGAAAAAGGGTAATCTTTATGAACAGATCATAACTATTTAGTACTTTTGTATATCAATAGATTAGTAGTCAAAAAGCCCAATGAGAGAAATTATACGACATACAATAGGTATAAGCCAAGCAACATATTTAGAACAGCGTACTACAAAACGAAGTTTGAGCTAGTGTACTGATGCCTGCACTAGGGCAATGACCAGAGAAACTATTACTCAGAATCTGACAGTCAAGAAACTTAACAGCATAGAGTATGGACCAAATCCAGATACCATGAACCACAAGACAATTCTGAAACGAATCTTGATGTGCACACAATCAACAAAGCGGCGACGCCAAAGAGAGGAACCGAATGAACATAGAAATAACATAGAAATCAATATGATACTAACATAGCCAAGAAGTTGAATCTCAGAGTTTAACAGCAATAACAAAATTCCTATTTTGGATCATATAAGTGGGATTTTCTTCGTAGTAAAAAGAGAAGCTCAAAAGAACTTGTTTGATTTGCTCGAGTGTGCTGCTCCATCATTTCAAATGCCTGCCAATGTCAAGAATTCCTGATAGAAAAACTTTCTTTTGGACAAAGATACCTCAGGCAATGATATAAATGATGTTTGGATTACTTAAGGAAAACAATAGATGAAGATTAAATTTGCAGCTCAAATCAATCAGACATGCGTTTCGTTGTTATTGAATATAGAAATGGCCTTGCTCTGTAACTCTTGTTCATTGTATAACTCTTAGCCATCGCCTCTGACTCAGGTTCAAGAAGGATAATTGGGCATCTCATCGTCATCAACAGTCGGTTAATTCTTAAAAAGATTTGAAAGAAGGATCTTCAGACAGGAAAATTAACCATAGCACACGACTAGCAGTCATCAAACGCAAAAAACACATAACTGATAATTTGAGTAAGCATTAAACAGCATCGGTAGCTGTTTCTGTGCGCTTGTGATAAAATTCAAGGCAGCAAATTAGCAGAAGGATAGACAAACTATTTCCCAGAGGAGGCTTAACCATCCTGTCCATTTTTCCTTTTCCAAGAAGTCGCCAAAACCAAATTTCTCACAACCCGACCTCCAAAATCAAGTTATTACCTTCCAATCTTCGTACTTACAAAAAACAGTCTTTTACTTTTGCTCTATATGGGATGGAGTGTAAAATTTTCATTTGCTCTTTACCCTATTATCAGCATTTAAAATAATAATATATAAATTAAAAATGGACAAGGTCCCACAACTCCACAAAATGGATTTTATTTTATTTTTCTAGTAATTTCAACAATAAAGGAGATTTTCTCCAGTCTGTTGACCCACCCATCACGATGTCATCCCTACATGGTTCTCCACAAAGCATAATTCGGCCATTAAAAAATTACGGTTCAAAATCTATTTCTATACTTGCAGCTGAATGTTGATGGGGGGATGATCTTAACGGGCCAACACAGTAGATCTTCAAAGACATAGTGTCAATGTTCATAGTGACCAAGATTGACAGTGTTGATTGGAGCATGATGGCTACTTCCACTGCCTATCCATGCTCTCTCGTACTCACTGTTCCCGAAGCGTATTTTTGTTCCCAAATTATTGGGTACAGGTTCAATGAATCAAGGAATGTCAGACTGTCAAATTACAGTATACATCAACATGAGCTCATGAAATTTATAAAAATGGATATTCTTAGACTTTATGGTTCATATTATTATAAATCATGTGTCAAATGATATTAGTATGAGATCTCATGTTAGAAATCATATGGGATTATTTATTTTATTCGAACTTATTAATTGGAATATTGATGACTGTGTATGCCAATCCATCACGTGAGGTTTTCAATTTAATGATGCATTTTCTTTTTTGCCTACAAAAACCAAAGTGATTATCGTTTCAGATGTTCCTTTGAATCATTGCTCTCTTGATGAGTGTCGAGCAAATATGCATGCGAAGCATGTAAGAAGCTTGGTGTAGGTGGTGATGAAAATGAAAATTGAATAATTAGCAATATGGGATGTATAGGGTGCGGAGATTTCTCCTTCTTGGGCGTGGAGATTTCTCAATGAAATAACTTACTTTTTGTATGGTTGACACAATATATTGAACCCCTCTTTTCTCCTCTTACTTATGTTTAAACAATAATTCAAGTCAATAAGATATGAAAATGCACATTACATCATTTAAATGGACATTTTAAATTTTATTCAAAAGGTACAAATTCACTGTAATATTGAACATCAGATGCGCCCATGATTATTACTAGTTAAGCTTTTTCATATTTATGTTAGACCGAGTCTTTTCCTACTTCAAGTTGAACCCTTCTCGATTCTACCGTAAAAGAAGAATAAATATCCATAACTTACAAGAAAAATGGGCAATTGAAAATTACAAACATATTTCTTAAAATGAACTCCACATAAATAAAGTACTCTTCTATTACTATTAAAATTGATTAATGCATGTAAAAGTAGAGCAACGAAGTTCATCGATTTTCGATTGAACTTATTGATACGCTAAAAAACAATGCGAAAACCAGCCTATAAAAGATAATGTGTCCATGTGCACCTTAAAATTAAACTACAATCTTTGGATTGGATCTTATCGTTTTTATTTTTTGAAAGTCTATTTCCTTTTACTTTCATGGGATAAATCATATTAACAACTGTGTTTTAAAGACAAAAGAGAGGTTTGTGATGAATAATCAAAGCATGCTAAGCTGATTAATTGATTCCTATACCTTAATTAGTCATAGTATTCTCTTTGATGCTCCTCCAAACCACAACCACAGTAGTGATTTCAAAAGAGATGGATGATGCCTTCTTTTTCGCGCGTCTCATATGTGAGAATTTTAGTGTGAGTTTTATCATGAAATGGTGTAAAACCTATAAATTATTCTTAGCACTATGAATATGATTTGAATAATGTAGAATCCCGTTTAAACTTAAGATTTATGGAATACTAATGAAAGTAAATGATTAGTATATTGATTAAGGCAAAAGGTAAGTAAAAATGAACGAGGGGTATTTTGGTAATTTTAGCATGATTACTGTAGTAAAACCAAAATTTGGACCGGTCAACACCCAATAAAATCTTGTAACACGTAGGGCATTATGCCACAAATGGCACTTGAATTGGATGAATATTGAAAGAGTTATGGCCTTTTACGCTAATTGTATAAAATAGTAGCTCAATTTTCAAGCAGCTCACCTGGAGCAGCGTTGTTTTCTATAACTTTTAATATCGGTTGTAAGCTTATAATGTGTAGAGTCCAACGTTGCAAACGTCACTCAATTTGGGTAAAAAATAATAAAATTATGACATTTTTGTGAAAATATCGAAAATGAATCGGAAGTTGAAAAATCGAGCATATTATGAACACAGATCGTGAAACATAAGTCGAGACGTAAAATGAGGTGAAAAGTAATAATTTTGGCCCAAATAACAAATTTTTTTGTAAATAACAATTTTGCCTTTGTGTCTTTCTATATATACGAGGGTAACCTCCATTTGAGTAAGGAGAGGGAGAAGAGGAGAGGAAAAAGAAATTAGAGAGAGAAAGTTTGGGCTGTCATAACTTTGCGCACACACGTCGGATTGATGCACCGTTTGCACCATCGAACTCGTATCGATGAGAGAAATCAAATTTTGGCCTCTAACTTTCAAAAGTATTATTGGAACAATATCTACATGCCACTGTAGCATTATTAGAAAATTAATATTTTTCCATAATTCAGCTTCTAAAATCGAAAGTCTTTCTTCTTAAAAGTTAGATAACCTTCTGGTGAGTAATTTTTCACTGTGAAATCTGATTTTTTATGAGTTTAAGAGATGAATAGATGACGATTTATGATTTGGTAATTTGGTGGGTTTGTTTGAAAATTAGTGATGAATGATTATCTTAGATTATTATAGGAGTGTGTGATATTGGATATATTATAATAAGAAATATTTAAAAAGATTTGGGTTAGAAACACTTGCACACCAAGTGTTTGACAAAAAGTCTAAGTGAGCTTAAGTATTATATTTTATAAATTTAATGATTAGAAATATTGCTAGGCATAATATAATATACAATGTGATAAATGACATGTGAAAAGAATATAATGAAAGGTATAAAATTGTCTAAATTATCGAAAGGCATATAGGGTGCATACCAAGTGCTTGATACAATATCTAAGTGAGGTGTTGATTAATTTATTAATGATTAATGACTTGAAATGCTTTGAGAAGTGAGTTATCGAGTTCATCGACCATTGTATTGATGTATGTATGTATGTTTGAGTCTAGGAGGCTAACTATGACTTTGGCTAGAATGTAGATCGCAATCCAAGTGCTCTGCGAAGCTAAGCTCGAACTTGGATTAGAATATTAGCGAGATGAGATAAATATTTTACGCGATAATTACCATATGTTTATATATATACATACATATATGTATGTATGTGTTTGTATTAGAATATGTTAGAAATGTATTTTCGATGCAGTAAATGTATAAAATATTAGTTCCGATGCATATTTTTAAATGAATGTACATATGTTGGATATGTTGGTACTTATATATGGGTTTATAAGAATGTGTGTGTATGTGTGTAAAGGCATGCATATATGATTGTATGTTGACATAAATATGTTTATACGTAATTTCTACGCATGTAAATATAGGTTAATATGTGTACATATAAATATTAGTAAGTATATATGTAAGTGAATATAAGCATATAT